>RDRW01000125.1:0-232500 GCA_007896445.1 Puccinia hordei
TGGCACCCGTCCACTGGAGTTTCTTCTTTTCTTGTTTCTCGGCCTTGGTATCTGGTTCTCATCGCTGGCAGTGTGGATTGTTTTGAGAGGATCTCTCTGTCTGAGATTGCGGAGCAGATTGGGCTAAAGGTTAGAAGAATGCTTGACTCAAAAGACAGTGTGGAAATAAAGGCGACCTGGTAACAGAAATGGTAGGTTGCCCTTCTTCCTGTGGTCCGGTGGTTCTTGATTTCCTCTGCGGATAACACTGTCAGCGGATAGTCAACTGGTTTCCCTGCAACACCTAATACTCAGCAAGGGACCGTTCCTCTTGCGTTCGCGTCCTGATGATGCCCTACACAGTTCCGCTTGTCCGCACACGCTGAATAATCGCTGAGAGAACTCTAAACAATGAGGTTTTCTTATATACGCTGTAGTTGATAGCTATCTACTAAGATGATAAGATAAGATAAGACCCGCAGCCCTGGTACAACCCCCTATTTATACAACAGTCCCCCCGATCATGTCCCGCATTCCCCGGTACTGTCCCTGGAGCCCTACTTGCCTGTCTCCTCGATCCCGCATCACACCACAGCCTGTCCCCAACTACTATACCCCGTTGACCCCCGCAGCCGTCTGTTGCTCCCCTGCGCACGACTCCGCTTCTTCTGCCCCCGCTTGCGGCCTGGTGCCCCGAACCCCGTGGTTCCGCCCGGTCCGTTACGTCGCGCATACTGAAGCGGCCTTCGTCCGCTCAACCAATTGCCCGCGCCAACTATAGAATGTCACATGCTGCGCCCCGTGCTTTTCCCCGCGGAATTTCCGATGACATTTGGTAGGTACCTCCTTACCTCAGCCTCAGTTTGCCGCTGAGCCCGCGGCTGCGGGCTCAGCTTCAGTGCTGCACCTCTGGCATATAAGTTCTCCCACAACGGGTTTGGGAATGGAGACGGAGATTTGGAGACATTTGAATGTTGAATTTTGTCGGACTTGTCAGATCCATCTTCATCATCTTCCAAGCCTACATGCAAGGACGCAACGGATGTGGTGGTCGCCAGCGGGGTCCGTTGAGAAGCCCATCATATTGGGTTCATGAGTTTGCAAGTGAGGCCCGATTGAAGGCCAGGCTACCATGATGAGATGGTTTGGCAGTGGTTGGAGCGTGGTTAGATACAAGTGATTTTGGAAGGTTGTTGGAGCTGGGGAACAGGTGGGGCTGATTGTGGATACCATGTGTTAGTCAGCTTGTTTGGGTCTGGAAGTGGAGGATTGGTTGATTGGGGGGGGAAGCTTTGACAAGGGAGGTTTCTTGCATCTGGGTGCCATTGAGTTGGAGATTTGTGAAGTTGGAGGGAGGGGTTTTTGTTGAGGGGAGGGATTATTACAGTATAAATTTCCCTTTTGGCGGGGGAATAATGAAGTGTCAACACCGGTTGTCAACTTTATGACACTTGGTGGGATGCCAAACAGGGACAGGGGATAGCATAATATCCCCTGTCCCCGCAAAAATAATCTGCATGATTTCAAATCACGCTTTGATATTTTTGGGGACGGCCAAACGGACCCTAAATCAAAACTTTGTGATTGAAGTGTGATTTGGACTGGTTCTTGACTCAAAGCTACAGCACATTACCGCGGGCATTGATAAATGCACACCAAGCGCGCACGCCAACGCCAACCCGCACGCCAATTTTTTTTGGCGTGCGGGGCCTTCACGCCAAAAAAAAGTGGCGTGTAGGGTCTACACGCCCATTTTATTTGGCGTGTGAGACCCACACGCCAATTTATTTTGGCGTGTGGGCCCCGCACGCCAAATAAAAATTGGCGTGTGGGCCCCGCACGCCAATTGTTTGGCGTGCGCTCCCACACGCCAAACAATTGGCGTGCGGCTCCCCACACGCCAATTGTTTGGCGTGTGGGGGGATCCCGCTCACGTAATCGAATGGGAGGTCTCATTCGATTACGTGAGCGGGCCGGCTGACGAGGTTATACAACCTTGTCGGCCAGGAGGACTTCCTCCCGGCCAACAAGGTTATACAACCTCGTCGGCCAGGAGGAAGTCCTCCTGGCTGACAAGGCTGTATAGCCTCGTCAGCCAGGAGGACTTCCTCCTGGCCGACGAGGTTGTATAGCCTCGTCGGCCGGGAGGACTTCCTCCTGGCCGACGAGGTTATACACCTCGTTGGCCAGGAGGAAGTCCTCCCGGCCGGCGAGGCTATACAACCTCGTCGGCCAGGAGGACTTCCTCCTGGCCGACGAGGTTATACAACCTTGTCGGCCAGGAGGACTTCCTCCTGGCCGACGAGGTTATACAACCTTGTCGGCCAGGAGGAAGTCCTCCCGGCCGGCGAGGCTATACAACCTCGTTGGCCAGGAGGACTTCCTCCTGGCTGACGAGGTGTATAACCTCATCAGCCGGGAGGAAGTCCTCCCGGCCGACGAGGCTATACAGCCTCGTCAGCCAGGAGGACTTCCTCCTGGCCGACGAGGTTGTATAACCTTGTCGGCCGGGAAGAAGTCCTCCCGGCCGACGAGGTTATACAGCCTCGTGCCGGGAGGAAGTCCTCCTGGCTGACGAGGTTGTATAACCTCGTCAGCCGGCCCGCTCACGTAATCAAATGGGCCCTCCCATTCGATTACGTGAGCGAGGGGGGACCCGCACGCCAAGAAAATTGGCGTGCGGGGCCCACACACCAAAAAAAATGGCGTGTGGGTCTCACACGCCAATTTATTTTGGCGTGTAGACCCTACACACAATTTTTTTTTGGTGTGTAGCCCCGCACGCCAAAAAAAAGTGGCGTGCAGGTTGGCGTTAGCGTGCGCCGTTGGCGTGCGTTTATCAACGCCCCATTACCGCCCGCTTAAGGGCCAATTTGAAAGAGGGGACTCCCTGACCAAAACCAGCCTGCAGGGAGAGGTGATAGAGCTGTAATGTGTGCACTTTTCAGTCATGTTGTAAAGATGAATCATTCATGTTGCTTGTTTACTGGTTATCTGCCCAGAAAAGACGGAAAGCTCAGTCACAGACACAATTTATGTTTACCAAAATTGATGCTCTGTTTGCTATTTTAAGGCCCCGTTTGGAAGCAGTGATGTGATGTAATAATCACCCCTTTTGTATAACCGGGCCTCACCAAGGCCCATATTGTATCACACACATGTTGGCAGTTTTCAAAGTTGTGATGTATATCACAACTTTTGACATCACTGCTTATCGCCCCTGCCAAATCCCAAATAGTACCCCTGGGTACTATTTGGAGTCATATCGGCATACTCATTGGTCTCCGCACATTACAACTTGAACACAATGCAAGCATTCAACTCTTGGCAGGACAACAACACTCCTCAAAACCATTGACTCAATTCAAGATCGACCACTTTGTACAAGGACGGGTGGATTTGGCAAGTTGTTGGAAGATGAGCTGTTGGAATTTGTGTTGAGGATTGAGGATTCAGTGTTGGAATCGGAATGTGAATCAAGGTGGTGGTCTTCATTTCAAGTGGATGTGTTCGAATTGTGGCATTATTATGATGATGAGCCAAACAGTTGGTTGGAGTATATGTGCAGTGTGTATCACTTGAGCTTGGGTAGCCAACTAACTTAACTAAGTCCCTCTGTATTTGGAGGTTCCATGCCGTCCCACAGGGACCCTCTGAAGGAGGGACTTATGACCTAAGTCACACAGCTCGCGTGTGAGGATGACAAAAAAGTGGCTTTTTTTGAAGCGCTCTGCGTATGTTGTTGCTGGCCCAACAACACACATGTTGCCCACCAAAAGACAGGGCAGATATCAGAGAAGCTCGCCATTACCTTCATGGTGTTCATGGAGCCTTGGGTTTGCACCCAGCTGGCCCCTTGTCATTGTCCGCATTTTTTGGGTTTTGGGGGGTCATTCTGTATGACCCGCCTCATCTGACACTCAACACCAGACCCATAATGTACAGGATTCACTTCCTGTACCAAATATCACCCGCATATCATAGTGGTTTGGTTATAATTACTACTTGCCCAGATAACTAGACAAGTATAACTATCAACAAATCAGACGGCACACATCCTCAGAATAGATGAAATGTGTGTGGAGCCCAAACCCAATCAACTCCCTGAGGCACTGGTGAAGATGGACTTAGTTTTCTATCTGAAAACATAACTAGACGGTCAATTTCTTTGTTCCACAATCAGCCCAAACCACTCCAAGTTGAAGCAGTAACATCACTTGTCCAAGGAAAACATACATTTGTTTGTGCAGGGACCGGCTTTGGGAAGACAAGAATCTCTGAATGTTCAGTGGCCTTTTTCATACAAATGTAGTGGTTCTAGTCTTGGTTCCATTGGACTCATTAGGTGACGACCAGGTCAGAAGATCTACACCAATTATATTGCTCCCAAAACACTGATGGCACATTACCACTGTCTGTTTATTAGGTGCGGGAAAAAAAACTTGTCAACATAGCCTCCATCAATTTCAATAAGATGACACTTAACAGAGACACTGTTCACAAGATCAAGAAGGGTGAATATAGCTTTGTTTATCTTGTAAGTAACTTGGATGGATCTGTGGATTTGGGGAGCAGAGCCCTGAGGTTTTCCTCAACAGCTATCTATTCACAGAGCTCTTTTTTAGCAAAGAGTTCCAAAACATTCTTGCTTTGATAGTTGTGGATGAAGCCCACATGATATATTTGTGGGGACTGGTAGCTTCAAAGCACAGCAAGAACCTGATCATATTTTCCCGCTTGGAGGACCAAGGAATATTTCGGCCAGCTTATGGACACCTCGGCACACGTCTCATGGCAACAAACAACATCCCAATTGTTGAGTTTTTTTTCTTCTTCTGTTCCTCTCAAAAATACCATTCTTTACCCTTTTCTTATATCACTTGATCAAACTAGAACACTGCTTTTATTTACTAGGTTTATTGTATTTACAAACTCCTAGCACTAATTGTTTGATTGTTCTTTTTCTTGATTCAATTTCTGATATTAAAATTTAATTAGTTGAATTAACGCCTCATACTATTTGTGACCTATAAAAATTTTTGTCTTGATTAATTTGTCTAGCTTGACTAAAAGAGACTGAGACGCCTGTCTAGTCAATTACTTACAAGAACTTATTTTTTCTGTCTCTTAAATTTTATTCAATTTCTCTTATTCATTATTGTTGTTTTTTCTGAACCACAAATTGAACACTTGTATCTAGTCTATAAATACATAGCCTAGTCCAAGCAAATAAGAAATCATCAGTTCTCCTCATAATTAATCCGGTCCCCATTATTGAGTCCCCTTGAGTCTGTTCAAATCACTTTCTCCCCATTCTCACTTCTCAAATTTTCTCACCAATTCTTCTCCAGTCAGCGACCTGTTGGCCGGAAGCTGTAGATAATAACATATTATAAAATATTATTATACCAATCAACTCACAATGTAAAACTAAGTGGGGTAGCTCACTCAAACCACCACTAAATTCCTACTCCTTCTAGCACTTTATCATATGATAAAGATACTTTAAGAAAAAGGGAATAAAAGTATAAATTATTGATTAAAGAATTATTGTCATAAAAGCTGAGAGACATAAACTTATTTGCATAAATATTAGAATAATAATATTATGCTTATAAGAAAGAAATTACCTAAGTGCGTGGTAATTTCCCAGTATTGTTCTATTAAATGAATTGGCCCATGATGTGATTGGTTATACACACATGTCATGAGGTCATGGGGACATAGAAAATACTGTGCTCAATTTAATACAATTCCCATTACATCATGGTACATTTGAATTGTAATACATTAGAGCAGAATTTAGAATAAACATTCTAGAACCTTCCTCAAGGAACCTCTAGAATATAAAAGGAGGCCATTTCTGGCCTAGGATTGGTTCCTCAGCATATTCCCCCAGTACCATATTTGTAAGTACTCTGAATATTCTCCTCCTACTTTTAGAGTAGTGTTATCCCCTTTATCCAACCCACCTTATTTACTGGACTAGTTATCAAGTTATCTTAGAACATCCCCATCTTAGACCTTGGACTATTCCTTAGAAAGCAGTTGCTGCAAGACTACCACCTCTGACAGTAGCCAATCAGCTCAAGTGCTTGCCAGCTGCTTAGTAACAATTTATATTGTTACACTCTCAAAAAGACAGAAAGATAGCCAAACCTATATGGTTAGCTGTTAGTCTTCTCCTGATTGACTTATTTGTATATCAAAGGGACAATTACAAAGGAGTTTTAGGTTATCCTCTGTGCATAGTTTGGACACTATAGAGAGAATAAGACTTGTGATTATTCTGATAACCTTTCAGCACAGTGATAGTACCTGGCTTTTTTATAAACATTAAGCCAGTGTTTCATACACATAGCTGACAGAATCCGCACTGAGCTCTTGTGACAATCTGTTGAGGATTTTTGCACCTGAGGCTCATACTCCAGCCACCAATGCAGTCCCAATGATCATCTATTCGGGCACTCGGAACCGCACATTACAGGTGATGAAGGTAGTCAATGAGGCTCGGAAGACAAAGACTCACCAGTTTGACCCTCTTGATCCTTTCATCCGGAGATTTCATTCTGTCACAGGTGATGAGGAAAAGCGGCAAACAATTGATGACTTTGGAAATGGAAAGGTGGCAGTGATATCAGCTACAATGGCTTTGGGACTGGGCCAGAATCTGAAGCGTGTTTGGTGTGTAGTCCACATGGGACGGGGCGATCCGGCAGCAATTGTGCAGATGGTTGGGAGGTGTGGGCGGGACAGTAAACCTGGGTTGGGTCTTTTATTTATGGAGGTCATGCGCAAGGGCAGCAAAAATATGGTGGCTGACTTTGGGGACAATACCAAGCAAGATGATGATGCCCGGATGGATGCCTTAGCTGTAACTTGTTGTTGTTTGAGGGTTGCACTGACAGTTGATAACAAGTGAGTCCAATGAATTGATCAGGTGGTGATTTTTCTTTGCACTGACTGGGAGATCTAGGGTTGGTTACATTCCCTTGACACCAGATGACCCCAGCTTTCTAGAAGAGAAGAGGCATGAGGTGATTGCAGGTTTTCCGAAGTGCAGATGCTCAAACTGCTCTCCAGACGAGGCAATTCAATTGCTGAAAGTCATCCAGCAAATTAATGTTAATAATTTTGACTCAATCCTTGAGAACCTGTATGGCTTGGATAAGGATCCAAGAATTGTTACAATCACACGCAATCACAAGGAGAAGAATCATAAGGGAACCTGTTGCTATCCAGCACACTTGGCTGATGATCTCGTACAACACCTTGTCCACCGCTTTGAGGTATTCTACCATGATCTGTTGGGCCTCAATGCCAAATTTCCTCCATCCCATTTCTTTGGGTTATTGCAAGCGCGGGCGATTTTGAATTCAATTGATCAGATTTGCAAGCAAGATGAGCACAACACAAAGCTGCTGGAATTGGTGTCATGAGCCGTATTGCGGGCCTGCCCTCACCAAAGCCCGCACCACATGTAGATAGTCTATCACGTACATGTCACAGACAGACCACTATATAGTCTGTCAGGACGAGGATCCACATCTCTTCCTCATCCTGCAATCTACATTATAGGATCCCGAAACCCTAGAAACCCCAGAACCCCATAGCCTTCCTCTCCACAGATCAGACCATAACATATTGCAGGATCTAACACTTCGGAGACAAAGGCAAGAAACCAACACCCAGACACCTGAACAAAACCAGACAGACAACCCGAACGATCCCAAATCCACCCGCACCCAAAAGATGGACGAAGTAGAGAAACTCCGACGACAGCTCGAGGAGATGACTCAAGCAAGGGAGAACGAACGATCCCGCCGAAGAGCGGCCGAAGCACAACGGGACCAACCATCCCGACCAACCGGTTCCACCCCAACCCGTGGACCAAAGATCGCATGTCCCGACAAGTTCGATGGTGAACGCGGGACGAAGGCGGAAACGTTCGCCCGCCAAGTGGCGATTTATACATTGGTCAACAGCGCCATGTTCCCTGACGACAGGACAAAGCTGTTATTTGCCGCATCCTACCTTACCGGACCCGCCGCCGTGTGGTCCGCCCCGTACATTGACCTAGTCACGGAAGGGGCGGACTTCTCGTACAACGGGTGGACGAAGGATTTTGGAACGATGTATTTTGACTCCGAGAAGAAAGGAAAGGCGGAACAAGTGTTACGAGCGCTACGACAGATGAGGACAGTGGCCGACTACACCCACGCTACTGCCACCCAATGGGAAGTCCCGACCCTCATCAGCCAATACCGGCAGGGTTTAAAACGGGACATTTGGACGGCACTAGTACTGGCCCGCACCACCTTCACCACTGTCAATGAGGCAGCGGGTCTAGCCATGGAGCTTGATTCGGAGATGCACGGGGCGGAAACGACCACTGGATTTGCAAAGACTCAGCCAGATCCCAATGCCATGGACACATCTGCGATCAGCGGCCGACTGTCCGAGGACGAGAAGGCCCGCATGATGCGGGAAGGACTTTGCTTCCGCTGTGGGACGCGAGGACATATCTCTTGGGAGTGTCCAAACAAGAAAGGGAAAGGACGGACACCTGCCTCAGTCTCCGCACTCGAGGACCAGATCCGACAGCTAGCCGATGGATTGGCGGCGCTTAAAACGAAGGGACAGGCGGACAAGGTGAACAAGGGACGGGCCAATAAGTCAAAAAATGGAGACGCTCAGGAATGAAGGTTGTGCCCTTCCCGAGCGTAGCGGAGTTGTCATGCAGTATTGGTGCTAGTCAGACATTACATGTAAATGAAATTGATCCCCGATGTTTCCTTTCATGCACCATCACAACTCCCAGAGCCACACCCCAAAGCCCCTATCCCCCCCTATCCTTCCTCATAGACTCCGGAGCAACCCACGACGTTCTGAGTGAATCATACGCATCCCGATGGGGACTCCTCGAGGCCGCTTTGGCCTCGGGGCGAACCGTCTTCGGATTTGACAGGTCCGCAAGCAGAGCAACCCATGAGATAGACCTAATGTTGAACAACAAACCCCGCCCGTCCCGATTCATCATTACACGACTGAAAGACTCGTATGATGGGATCCTAGGGATGCCCTGGATCCGCCAATATGGACACCGAATCAATTGGACAAACCGTACCCTATGGACCCCGGACATTGGGGCGTTGATAAACGCACGCCAACGCCAACCCGCACGCCACTTTTTTTTGGCGTGCGGGGCCTACACGCCAAAAAAAATTGGCGTGCAGGGTCTACACGCCAAAAAAAATTGGCGTGTGAGACCCACACGCCAAAAATGGCGTGTGGTTCCCACACGCCAATTTTTTTTGGCGTGTGGGCCCCGCACGCCAATTTTTTTGGCGTGCGGGTCCCCCCTCGCTCACGTAATCGAATGGGAGGGCCCATTCGATTACGTGAGCGGGCCGGCTGACGAGGTTATACAACCTCGTCAGCCGGGAGGACTTCCTCCCGGCCGACAAGGTTGTATAACCTCGTCGGCCAGGAGGAAGTCCTCCCGGCTGACGAGGTTATACAACCTCGTCAGCCAGGAGGAAGTCCTCCTGGCCGACGAGGCTGTATAACCTCGTCGGCCGGGAGGACTTCCTCCCGGCCGACAAGGTTATACAACCTCGTCGGCCAGGAGGAAGTCCTCCTGGCTGACGAGGCTGTATAGCCTCGTCGGCCGGGAGGACTTCCTCCCGGCTGACGAGGCTATACAACCTCGTCGGCCAGGAGGAAGTCCTCCTGGCTGACGAGGCTGTATAACCTCGTCGGCCAGGAGGAAGTCCTCCCGGCCGACGAGGCTATACAACCTCGTCGGCCAGGAGGACTTCCTCCTGGCTGACGAGGTTGTATAACCTCGTCAGCCGGGAGGACTTCCTCCTGGCTGACGAGGTTATACAACCTCGTCAGCCAGAAGGAAGTCCTCCTGGCCGACGAGGTTGTATAGCCTCGTCGGCCGGGAGGACTTCCTCCTGGCCGACGAGGTTATACAACCTCGTCGGCCGGGAGGAAGTCCTCCCGGCTGACGAGGTTGTATAACCTCGTCAGCCGGCCCGCTCACGTAATCGAATGGGAGGTCCCATTTGATTACGTGAGCGGGATCCTCCCACACGCCAAACAATTGGCGTGTGGGAGCCGCACGCCAATTGTTTGGCGTGCGCTCCCACACGCCAATTGTTTGGCGTATGGGAGCGCACGCCAAACAATTGGCGTGCGGGGCCCACACGCCAATTTTATTTGGCGTGCGGGGCCCACACGCCAAAAAAAATTGGCGTGTGGGAACCACACGCCATTTTTGGCGTGTGGGAACCACACGCCATTTTTGGCGTGTGGGAACCACACGCCATTTTTGGCGTGTGGGTCTCACACGCCAAATAAAATTGGCGTGTAGACCCTACACGCCACTTTTTTTTGGCGTGTAGGCCCCGCACGCCAAAAAAAATTGGCGTGCGGGTTGGCGTTGGCGTGTGTTTATCAACGCCCCGGACATTGCGGCCGCTTCGGCGGTTTTGTCTATTCCGAAAACCACCCCAACCGGCGAGTCGGGGAAAGCTAGGAAGATTGACGAGGGGGTGTGTGTTCTGAACACAATAACACCCCCGCAATGTGAGTTTGATATCACTGCAGAGATTATTGTATCAGATTCTCAAATCTGGCATTACATCAGTTAAAAAACTCTGTAATCATATCAGACAAAGCTGGTATTGTATCTACCACAACTGATATTATATCTACCTATTATGATATTATGTCTATCATCAGGGATATTACATCAGTTGGAACTATTTAATATCAACATGACTGAATTGATCTCAGATTTTTCCGTCTGATGTAATACCCATGGGCCAAAATATTATGTTAGATGCAAAAAACTGATATACAGTCAGGGATGTTGATATGTAATTGCATCAACTGATGCAATATCTTTCATGATAGACATTACATCATGCAAGGTAGATATAATATCAGTTTTGGTAGATAAAATACCAGTCTTGTCTGATATAATATCAGATTGTTTCAACTGATGTAATGCCAGATTTGGGAATCTGATACAATCATACTGGCAGTGTATCCCTATCCCCCACATCATTCCCGAAACGGCTGGCAAGCTTGTACACCCTGGAGATAGACCCCAGAACCCCACATGGAATCCCAAAACCCGACACCCCAACCACGTACCCGGTGAAACCGTATCCAATCAAACTTGTGCTACTGCGGTAGCAGTATCGTCCTACCCGCCAACATCCCCGCAGAAGGTCGAAAGGCCCATGGGGAAAGCTCGGATTAGTGACAAGGGGGTGTGTGCTTGCAGCACAATAACGCCCCCGCAATGTGAGTTTGACAACCCCCCACCCCATACTTTACCGCCCGAGACAGCTGGCAAGCTTGTACGCCTTGTAGATAGATTCGCAAGCCCCGCCAAGAACCCCAAGACTCGACACTCTGACCAGGTACCCAAAGAAATTATTGCTACTGCCAAGGCAGTATTGTCCTCTCCGCCAACATCCCCGCATACGGTCTACAGGCCCATGGGGAAAGCTAGGATTAGTGACGAGGGGGTGTGTACTTTTAGCACAATAACACCCCCGCAATGTGAGTCTGATAGATCTCCCCCACATTTGAATCCCGAAAAAGCTGGCAAGCCTCTTTCCCCCCTAGGACATACCCCTGCAGTGATCAGCACGGCCAAAACATTGTGGTCGACATCGGCCCAATTGGCAGCAAAAGGGAAAGCCACGACTGCGGAGCGGACTACGGAAGAATTAGTACTGCCGTGCTACCACCGACACCTTGACATGTTCCGGAAATCAAGCGCCATGAGACTTCCCCCGCGAAGAAAGGATGACTTCCGCGTAGATCTGATCCCAGGAGCCACCCCACAGGCCGGAAGAATCATCCCGCTATCCCCAGCAGAGAACCAGGCACTTGATATTATGATTGCCAAAGGACTGATGAGCGGAACCATTCGACGGACCACATCCCCGTGGGCCGCACCGGTACTATTCACTGGAAAGAAGGACGGAAACCTGCGACCCTGTTTTGACTACAGGAGACTCAACGCAGTAATGGTGAAGAACAAGTACCCGCTCCCACTGACAATGGACTTAGTTGACAGCCTTTTGGATGCGGACACATTAACAAAGCTCGACCTCCGCAACGCATATGGAAACCTCAGAGTTGCGGAAGGCAACGAAGATAAGCTGGCTTTCATCTGCAGGGCAGGACAATTTTCCCCGCTTACCATGCCCTTTGGTCCCACGGGAGCGCCAGGATACTTCCAATACTTCATGCAAGACATCCTCCTCGGATGGATTGGGAAAGACACCGCTGCATACATAGATGACATCATGATCTACACGCGGAAAGGGTCGGACCATGCGGAAGCGGTGGGCAGTATACTGGACACATTGAGCAAGCACCAATTGTGGCTGAAACCCGAAAAATGTGAATTTTCAAGGCCGGACGTAGAATACCTCGGATTATTGATATCATGCAACCGGATC
The DNA here is from genome assembly GCA_007896445.1 of Puccinia hordei. NCBI lineage: Eukaryota > Fungi > Basidiomycota > Pucciniomycetes > Pucciniales > Pucciniaceae > Puccinia > Puccinia hordei. The sequence continues at coordinate 12,474 of RDRW01000125.1, forward strand.
AGAATGGACCCTGCAAAGGTGCAAGCAGTAACCGACTGGCCCGCACCAAAGAATGTCACCGAACTTCAACGATTCATTGGATTTGCTAATTTTTACCGCCGGTTCATCAACCATTTCTCAGGAAAGACCAGACTGCTCCACAACCTGACAAGAGTGGAAACCCCCTTCGTGTGGGACGCCAAGTGCAACTCCGCGTTTGAATCCCTCAAAACCGCCTTCACATCCGCTCCGATCCTGAAAATTGCGGACCCGTACAAACCGTTTGTCCTTGAATGTGATTGCTCCGATTTCGCGCTTGGCGCGGTACTGTCCCAGGTTTGCACCAAGGACCAGGAACTTCACCCAGTAGCTTACCTGTTCCGATCCCTTGTACAGGTGGAACGCAACTATGAGATCTTTGACAAAGAGTTACTGGCTATTGTGGCTGCCTTCAAAGAGTGGCGGCAATACCTGGAGGGGAACCCACACCGCTTGAAGGAAATTGTATACACCGATCACCGTAATTTGGAAAGCTTCATGACAACCAAGCAGCTCACGAGAAGACAGGCAAGATGGGCGGAGACCATGGGATGTTTTGACTTCGAGATCATATTCCGACCAGGACGCCAATCAACAAAACCCAACGCCCTATCCCGCAGACCGGACCTCGCCCCAGCACCGGGAGAAAAGCTGAACTTTGGTCAGCTTTTGAAGCCAGGTAACATCACAGAGCGGACGTTTGAGGAGCTTGCGGAATGTGCGGAATTGGACAGCTGGTTTCTGGACAAATCAATTCAAATGGGGACGGGGAACATTGGTTTGAGGTGGAAGTGATGGGGACTGATTGGGAAGATGCGGGAACGGACGACCTAGCGTTGTCTGACACCAAAATCATTGCCAGGATTAGAGAACTGACCCCACATGACCCAAAATTAGCTGACTGGATTAAGCTGTTACAGAAACCAACAGGGGACCACAACAGGTATGCGGAAGCCGACGGGGTACTCTATGACAAGGGACGGATAGTGGTACCAGCGGACTCGGCATTGCGGACGATGATCCTCAAAAGTCAACACGACACAAAGTCCGCAGGCCACCCAGGCAGATCCCGCACGTTGGCATTAGTACGGAGAAGTTTTGTGTGGAATGGAATGAAGAGATTTGTCAACCAGTACGTAGACGGCTGTGATTCATGCCAAAGAGTCAAATCTAGCACTCGACGGCCGTTCGGAACATTAGAACCCCTCCCGATCCCCGCAGGCCCATGGACGGACATTAGCTATGATTTGATCACTGATCTCCCTGAATCCCGCTTGAGTGACAGCATACTAACAGTAGTAGACCGACTGACCAAGATGGCCCACTTCATCCCATGCCAGAAAAGCATGAACACGGAGCAACTAGCAGAACTGATGGCAGAACACGTATGGAAACTCCATGGAACCCCCAAGACAATTGTCTCAGACCGGGGAAGTATATTTATCTCCCAAATCACACGTGAATTGAGCTCCCGCATGGGGATTAGACTCCAGCCATCCACAGCGTACCACCCAAGGACAGATGGACAATCCGAAATCGCCAACAAAGCAGTCAAGCAATACCTGCGGCACTTTGTTTGCTACCAACAGAACGATTGGGCCCCACTCCTCCCAATGGCCGAATTTGCTTACAACAACAACGACCACACCTCAACAGGAGTTTCCCCGTTCAAAGCCAACTACGGATTCAACCCGGCATATAGCGGAACCCCCTCAACAGAACAATGCATCCCCGCAGTAGAGGAACAACTCCGCAAACTTGCAGAGGTCCAAGGACAACTCAAGCATTGCTTAGAAGAGGCGCAAGAAACAATGAAAGGCCAATTTGACAAGAAAACAAGGGAAACACCGCAATGGGACGTAGGGGACGAAGTATGGCTAGACGGACGCAACATTTCAACGACCCGCCCCAGCCCAAAATTGGAACATAGATGGCTGGGACCTTTCTCTATCTGTAAAAGAATCTCAAGATCCGCGTATAAGCTAACACTCCCTATATCCATGCGGGGGGTACACCCCGTATTCCACGTATCAATACTCCGCAAACACAGACCCGACAAAATTGCGGAACGACGGAGGGAAGACCCGGAACCAATTACAGCGGACGGCGGGGATGAGTGGGAAGTCAAAGAGGTACTGAACTGTAGAAGACGACGCGGGACGACCCAATACCTGGTCAGCTGGAAGGGATTTGGAACAGAAGACAACTCATGGGAACCGGCGGAAAACTTGAGAAATTGCAAGGAACTGGTAGCGGGATTTAATTCAAGATTTCCAAATGCGGCAACTACTCATCAGCGGAGGCGGAGAAGGAAGTGAGGAACAAAATTGATAAGAGGTGGAATTTTTTTTCTTTTTTTTGATTGGCGAATGAGTGGAGGATTTAGCATTAAAAGGGGGATAATGTCATGAGCCGTATTGCGGGCCTGCCCGCACCAAAGCCCGCACCACATGTAGATAGTCTATCACGTACATGTCACAGACAGACCACTATATAGTCTGTCAGGACGAGGATCCACATCTCTTCCTCATCCTGCAATCTACATTATAGGATCCCGAAACCCTAGAAACCCCAGAACCCCATAGCCTTCCTCTCCACAGATCAGACCATAACAATTGGTCATTGGGGGCAAGTGCTTTGAGGGCCAGGTGCGGTGCCTGGATCAGGAAATTTGGGATTGGATGGATGGCAAAGCATACCAAAATCACATTCAAGATTAAGCTGCTTTGGATATTTTCATTGAATCTGAAGGCCTGCTTGTGCAAGATGCAATGGCTTTGGAGGTGGCCAACCTCAAGTGCAACGCAGAGTCAAGGCAATTGGAGGTGAAGAAGTAAAAGATGGTACATATCCATCCACCCCTCAGTCAACCATCTAAATGTGGGGTCCCAGACCAAGCAGCACAGGCTGGTGGGAGCAGGTACAACAGAGTACTCAAACAACAAAAAATGGTTGCTGAGCAAGCCCACAGGCGGGCACAAGAACCTGTTTCCAAAGTACTGCGGAAGGCTTGTGCTGAATAAACAATGAAAGAGGTCAGGGCACAATTGGCCAAGGGGTAAAACAAAGGGAACTGACAATATCAGACACTATATTCCTGCTGATAGCTTCCCTCGGAAACCATGTCACTCCCAACAGGGGAGTGTAGCGCATCGGTATCTATCCTGTGGTTCTGTCCTGCAATGCAAGTTTGATCCTCCTGCATCAAGTTTGTCCCAGGGCAGTATGGATGGAATCTATCAAGGCCCCCATGGGAGAATTCCCCTTGCAGTTTGATGATTCCAGCCAAGTATGAGTCACATGTGGGTGGGGGCACTGGTCCGTCTGGAGGGATCTGGCCAATATTCTCCCTCTTGGCCATGCGCCGGAAATTGTTGAGACTTTGAAACGGTATCTTATTCTTGTGTGACTGGTGGAAAACCTGGGCCCCAGATTCCAGCTTCAGAAGGTCAAGGAGAGACTTGAGCTATAATTTATCAAACATATTAGTGAGGCACTCAAATCTCCTGATTAATTTTGTGTAGTCAAACACTTACCACCAATATATTTGGTGAGAATACATCTTTCAAGTGGTCAATCTCTGTCCCAATTCCTGAATGGTTGAAGAAGTGTTTCAACCAGTAGTTCAGAACCTCCAGGTACTCTTCAGTATCCATGAAGTGTCCTGCTGCGCCTGTTGGAGAGATCAGTAGTGTATTGAAAACCAACAGAGACAGTGACTTTGGTAATATATGCTTGAGCTGAACAATCAGCTTGGGCAGATGCTTGGAGTAATGTGGCATGTGTCCCAGCCCTTGTGTCATTACTGCCCATTGCTCACACATGTACATCAGGCGGCCATAATCTCCATCTTTCATTGCCCTTTGGGCTTCAACAAATGTGCCGAAATCACAAATCCTCAAGAGGAGATTTAAGTGTGCAGGTGAGATATTTGCCAGCTCAGATTGAAAGGCCCCCGGTGAGCAGAATTGATCATAAGTATGCTGAACCCAATCGGAAATTATCCCTGATGGCAAGTTCAGGATATTGGAGTAACCATTTGGAGCATGCTCATCGGCTGAACAGCTGCGGCTCAGGAAGGTGGAAATCACGGTTGCGCACATAATGATAATTAAAGTTTGAAACCTAATGTAATAAGACTTAGTCACTATCTCCTTTCACTCGATTGTAACTTTCTCTTTTTCTCATTCAAGTTTCAAATCATTATCATTTGCTCAACTCGTGTCATTTCCATTCACATCGTCGCGGTCGTTCTAGGTTTGCTCTTCTTTGTTCTCACAACTCTCGGTGGTCATTTATCTGACCCTCAAGTCGGTTCTCAAAGGTGTGCACAAATAATAATCATTCAAGTTTCAAATCATTATCATTTGCTCAACTCGTGTCATTTCCATTCACATCGTCGCGGTCGTTCTAGGTTTGCTCTTCTTTGTTCTCACAACTCTCGGTGGTCATTTATCTGACCCTCAAGTCGGTTCTCAAAGGTTTGCTCTTCTTTGTTCTCACAACTCTCGGTGGTCATTTATCTGACCCTCAAGTCGGTTCTCAAAGAACTCGTACGACCTCCCGTTCTTCGTCCTTTAGGTTATGAGCCTGCGCTCTCCCTGAATTCCTAGATCAAATTCACGTCGCACGCACAAAGGATGTCGGATCAAAAATCACTCGGCATTCCCTCGTTAACCAACACAACCTTTGGTTCCTGGGAACGGGTGATAAGAGGATATTGCATGCAACATTCGCTCGTCAAGTTCTTAAATACCACGGTCAAGCCAACGGATGCGGTTGCTCTAGCCACCTATGAAACCAATCGGACTCGGACCGCCGGTATTCTCACTCAATTCATGGGTGATGAGAACTTCAACCGCCTCAAAGCAACCCAACCGCCTCTCAACAAAGATGATCCAGCCATCATCTGGAAATTTCTTACGGACCGTTATCAAGCTAACACCGTCCAAAACAAGTCCAAAGTCTACCACGACTACAACGTCTTCACGTTCAAGAAAGATCTGTCAACATTCAATAAGGATCTAGATAATCATCTCAGTTTGCTATCGTCAGTCGGCTTCCTCATCGGAGAACCTGTAGGAGCTGATATCCGCGAATCGATCTTTGCCAAAAGCATCGTTGGGAAGTTGCCCGCCGACTTCGACAACACAAAGGAACTTTTGTGGAACAAAAGACCACTTACCATTCAGATGGTTCGCGACGCGCTCGAAAACAAAGAACGAGAATCGAGCTCAACATCATCATCGTCGACGACAATCATCAAAACCAAAGACACTGCTCTAGCGGCAGGAAAACCGAGTGGGGGAAACAGCTATCCACAATGCAAGCCTGGCAGACACAATCCGGCCACAAGTCACGAGGCCAAGGATTGTCGGCAATTGAAAAAGAAGAAGTCGGCCAAAGTGGCCTCTACAGTTGATTCCGATGCAGACGAGACCGACTCCTCTCTTCAAACGGCTAACGGTCTCCGATGCTCGGCTCGATTGTCGTTCATGGCCTCAGACCCCGAATCGGCGTTTCTGGACAGCGGTGCCTCGTCGCACATGTTCTCCGATAAGTCAGCCTTTGTGAACTACAAGTCTAAAAAGGCTCAAGTAGAGATCGCCGACGGCAATACGCTCGAAGTGATAGGCCAAGGTTTCGTTCCGATCCTCGCCGAGAACAACGAAGTTATAAATCTCAAAGCACTTCACGTGCCCAAGCTTAACGGCACTCTCATCAGCTTATGTCGTCTACTTGAACACCAATGCAAGCTACGCGATTCAGAACACAACGGGCTTCTCGTCACTCGACACGGCCAAATGTTATTCACCACATCAATCGTCAACACCACCCTACGGGTTCGGATCAAATTGGCAACCTCAGGTCAGTCATCAACATCACCATCAGCTCGGAAGGTGACCTCAACTGATTATCAGCTTCTCCACAGCCGATCAGGACACTGCGGTCCCGAGGCAATGAGCAAGATGTACGGTATTCCGGCGCAGAGAATCGTCTGCGATCACTGCATGATGTCTAAATCCCATCGACATCCTTATCCCTCAACACTCCCTCAGGCTACCCGACCGCTACAGTACGTCTATATGGACCTGAGCGGTAGGATCAACCCTCCTTCATTTGGTAAAGCCGAGTACTACTTTAAAATCACCGATCTTCATACTTGATACCGCCATGTCTACATGTTATCTAAAAAGTCTCAAACGTTCCAATTTTTCTTGCAATACTATGCCGAAGTTACCAATCATCACTCTGCCAACATAAACACAGTCATATTTGACGGTGGTGGAGAGTTCAACTCAAAGGAATTCACCGCATTTCTGAAAGAAAAAGGAATCCAGATCCAAGTGACAGCGCCGCACACCCCACAACAAAACTCTGTTGCGGAACGAGGCAATCGCACCACTAGTGAGAAAACTAGAGCTTTGCTAAGACAGGCAAATCTTCCACCCCAATACTGGGCTGAAGCAGCATCCACGGCAGTTTTTCTGGAGAACATCACACCCACTCGTACAATTGGCTGGAAAACACCCTATGAGATGTGGTTTGGTTCACAATTCGACACCAGTCGCCTACGGCCATTCGGTTGCTTGGCGTACCTCAACATCCCAGGTGCCACCAGGAATGGAAAACTAGGCGACACAGCAAAGCGCGGTCTACTGATGGGTTTCCAGCTGGGGATGCACAACTGGCGTGTTCTTACATCCGGAGGAAAGGTTGAGCGTAGTCATGACGTCAATTTCGACGAGACTAAATTCCCAGGAGTCTCCCTTTTCTCCTCAGCAGACCCTTCAGGCATCTTAGATCCTTCTTCGCCGTTCGAATTTGAGGAGTCGCAAGACATCAATGATCCATCAAATCCAGAGGAAAACCAAGTCGTGGAAGTCAATCCAGTCATCTCAGATGATGAATTCCACAGCGTCAACGATCAGGCAGACTTCCAGGATGATGGTGGCGATTCTACTCAGCAAACACACACACCTTCATCGTCATCACCTCCAAACTCTACGGCTAGACAGAAAGACACTCGGGCTCAAAACACTTCTTCCGCGAACACTCAGCTTCCTCCCATTCCACCAGCTAAGCCTGGCTATGACTATCTGATCACTTCAGACAAGGCTCCAAGAGACATCAACGGTGACATCAACGAGTCACAAATTCTCAACTACAAAAGGCGAGCTGCAATAGCAGTGGCTTTCTTTGTAGCTGAAGTCCCAAAGACCTATCGACAAGCAATTGAATCTCCCGAAGCCGCACACTGGCTAAAGGCAATCGAAGCAGAACTAGGGGCTATGGAGCGATTGGTAGTATGGAGGGTAGTAAAATCTCCGCGAGGTGCCAAACTACTGGGGACCGTGTGGGTTTTCCGGAAGAAATCCGACACTCAAGGAACGTTTCTCAAGTTCAAGGCTCGACTATGTGCTCAGGGCAGCAGGCAAGCTGCGGAAGACTGTCCTTTCACCTACGCCCCCACAGGTCGAGCCGCAAGCTTGCGAGCAGCACTCACCCTGGGTCTCTCAAAGGGATACGCTATTCATCAGATGGACGCCAAGAATGCATTTCTCAACGGCGATCTTGAAGAAACCGTCTATCTTCGACCGCCACCTGGTCTCAAAGTTCCTGATGGGCATTGTCTACTCCTAAAAAAGGCGATTTACGGTCTGAAGCAAGCGCCACGAGTCTGGTATGCAGCATTGAAGGCTTTCTTCCATTCAATCAACTTTCGTTCTTCGGCGGCAGACCCATGCATGTTTGTGTCACGGGTTGAAGGATGGGAATGTTTTGTACACGTCTACGTAGATGACATGATCATCATCAGCCACGACGTCGATCGTTTCAAGAAACTCATCTCGGCCAGATTCACAATGGAAGACTTGGGAGAAGCAAAACATCTTCTTGGAATCACGCTCACCAGACACGGGGATAAACAGCTCTACATGTCACAAGAGACCTACACGAAGAAAATTCTAGCAGACCACAACATGGTCAATTGTCGGACAACTTCAACCCCTATGGTGGCAAACACTCGGCTGACAAGGGCGTCTGATGAAGACCATCAAGAATTCTTAACTCTAAATGTGAACTACAGGCGAACGCTTGGCTTGCTAAACTACCTATCTGTATCAACGCGTCCCGATATCTCCTTCACTGTCTCTCAACTCTCTCAACACTTGGAACGGCCTGGAATAACACACTGGAATGCAGTCATACACCTATTGCGGTATCTCTCTGGGTCTCTTAACTATGGGATCATGCTGGACGGTTCAGGCGACATGTCAGACTTTCAAGTTTTCACCGACGCGGACTTTGCCAACTGCACAGACGACAGACGTTCCTACTCTGGATACATTGCACTCCTGGGCGGCAATATCATTTCCTGGCGTTCGAAGAAACAACCTACGGTCTCAACATCGACAACAGAAGCGGAATACAGATCTCTCTACGAGGGGGTTCAAGAGTCTGTTTGGTTCGACCAACTATTTTCATCATTGAACAACAAATTCAAGGTCAACTACCAACTCTACGTCGATAATCAAAGTGCAATATCACTGGCGACAAACCCAATTTATCAGCAACGCACCAAGCACATAGACATTATCTATCACTGGCTCAGAGAAATCTATGATACTGGTTTATTCAAAATTCAATACATCTCAACACACGACATGAAAGCCGACATGTGTACAAAAGCACTTGGAAGACAAAAACACCAGAAGATCATTTCCGAATTGAAGATTCAGCGGCAATGAGCACGGGGGGGTATTGGAGTAACCATTTGGAGCATGCTCATCGGCTGAACAGCTGCGGCTCAGGAAGGTGGAAATCACGGTTGCGCACATAATGATAATTAAAGTTTGAAACCTAATGTAATAAGACTTAGTCACTATCTCCTTTCACTCGATTGTAACTTTCTCTTTTTCTCATTCAAGTTTCAAATCATTATCATTTGCTCAACTCGTGTCATTTCCATTCACATCGTCGCGGTCGTTCTAGGTGTGAACATTTCATTTACTTCTTTCAACTCATATGTTTCATCTTGTCTCATTCATCATTTCATTTGTTCCTTTCAGGTTTGCTCTTCTTTGTTCTCACAACTCTCGGTGGTCATTTATCTGACCCTCAAGTCGGTTCTCAAAGGTGTGCACAAATAATAATCATTCAAGTTTCAAATCATTATCATTTGCTCAACTCGTGTCATTTCCATTCACATCGTCGCGGTCGTTCTAGGTTTGCTCTTCTTTGTTCTCACAACTCTCGGTGGTCATTTATCTGACCCTCAAGTCGGTTCTCAAAGGTTTGCTCTTCTTTGTTCTCACAACTCTCGGTGGTCATTTATCTGACCCTCAAGTCGGTTCTCAAAGAACTCGTACGACCTCCCGTTCTTCGTCCTTTAGTATTTTGGTGGATACATGTTCAATACTTTTTCAAGGCATGACTACCAGCAATACAATAACACCCTAATCCTCACAGGCCACGGGGGCGACATAGCCCATAAGTCCCTCCTTGGGAGGGTCCCTGTGGGACGGCATGCCACCTCCGAATACAGAGGGACTTAGTTAAGTTAGGGTAGCCAAACACTCAAGTGATGTTGAGCATTGGTGAATTTACAAGTGATGTGTATCACCGTACGTAAACGTGTGACATCACATCACATCACTGCTCCCAAACGGGGCCCAAGTTATATGACGGGTGTGTCGGTGTAGGGATGTTCAGTAGAAGAGGGTACAAAGGATGACAGAAGATGTTCCAATGAATGAAGACCATTGGACGATTTGTACAGAGTTAAAAGGGTTCGCTTTAGACAACCACGGCTTGAAGGACACCTCCATGTTGGGCCACATGTGCCTGTAAAGCCTTCATCTCTTTTTGTTTTGCAAGCCCTTCGGCCTCGCCCCCCTCTGGGGTGACCTCCCATTGAACAAACTCGTTGGTATAATTGCTGACAAAATCAGCAGGAACAATACCAAGACGCTTGGAGTAGTTGGTAACCTGTGTGAGTGAAACACATATCAGAAGCAGGATTGGATGAGAACATGCGCGCTGATGGATGATTTTATTAGGGGAGTAAACATGCCTTATTCCAGTCCCTGGAAACATTGCTTAAATCTTGGCTCATGTAGTTGAAGCTGCGGTCAAACATCAATCGATTCAATGGAGTGTTCATCGCAGGCTGTGGGTGGTAAACATTGCACATGTTAATACGACGGAACGGTGGAGATGGAAAGAGAGTCAAGGGACGATATGGCACATACTTTAACCTTGCAGTATTCGGCCCAGCTACCTCGGGGGTCAGCAAACATATCATCGGCACCAGCTTTAACGGCCCTCATGAAGGCGCCGGCTTCTTTAGGGTGGGCATTCAACCAATCTATTGATCAAGCCGAAAAAAATCCAAAATCAGTTTATGACGGACTGAACCCTCCAAATATCGCGGGCTCTTGCTTACCTTCGTTGGCCTGGTCGATGCCAAATGATCAAAACAGAAATTTGAGAAGTCAGGAAAAGAGGTGGAAACCAGCCAATAGTAGATTGAGCGTTCAATTAATCGGTAAAAAAGGGATACCTACAATGTACAATATCGAGCAGAAACAACAGCATCCAAGTTCGGCAAGTTCATCGATCCGTAACATCTTCACATCGCTGGCTGGTCGGTTGTTGGCCTTGCACCATTCCTCTAACTATAAATTGTACAGATCAATTGGATTAGTTGTTCTTAAACGCTCACCTCTTTCTTCATCACGGGCTGTATTGGTTAGTTGTGAAACCTGCCACTTACTTCAACTTGTTGAATGTTCTCTAGTCCAATGCCAGCGTCAATTGTACCTTCAATGATCCCCTTGGAGACATTCATACCACATCTAACAGCAGTGTAGTCCTCAGAGCTCATACCTGTACACCAAAAAAGAGAGCCCATATTCGTGGGTCAATGAGAGGAGTGAAAGCAGTAACCAACTGTAAGATATAGTTTGACTGACCGTAGTATTTAGTCAATTCGTCAATTTGGATTTTGCCAAATTCACCCACGTAACCGATCCGCTTGCCCTTGAGGGATCTAAAGTCCGAAGTAATACCAGAGCCCTACTCAGTAAGGAACATGAAAAACCCGAGCAGTTGTAGCGGGGAAACAAGGCGAGTCAGTGACATATTAACGATACTATCAGAGGCAAGAGATAATGGCGTAGATTAAATTCTAGAGAGAACTTGACGGACCTCTAAGTAGATTACACCGGTGAATGGCTCATCCATCAGGGTACCAATACTTTTGATGGGAAAGCCTCTGGCTTTACCAGCGAGAGTGTGGATCATAGCTAACATGAAAATGAAACGGTTTGATGGCTAAGCTAGACGGAGAGGGAAGATGAAGAAGAACCAAGAAACTGAGTTACCTTTGCATCCCAAGTCGGCCTTTCCGGAACCGATGAGCTCGGTGACATCTGATGGATCATTGGGTTCAAGGATAGCAATCTTGATCCCTTCTTTGGCGAAGTATCCTAAAAAAAAACAATCAGGCGACCAATGAATGTTATCCGAGAACAAAATAGGCACGCCCTTTTGGTAAGAGTCTCTTCGAAAAGTAGGTTAACAAACCTTTGGATTGGGCCACAAAGATGGGCAAGTGATAAGGGGTGGCGTGCCAGTTAAGCAGGACGGAGATCTTGTCGGTAGACATTTTTGGGAGATATTTATTTATTTTCTAGAAATAAGCAACGGATAGGATGATGGAAGAACTGGTGGTAATATTTTGGATATAATGGTGGGTGGCGCGGGGAGAAAATGAAGACAGATGGAGGGATTATATAATGTTTTATCCAAGTCCGATCATCGGGCCCGATGATCGGACTTGGATAAGGCCCCGTTTGGGAGCGGGATATGACGGGCGTAAGAGCATCTCCAATCGTGTGGGCTCGATAACCCGGCTCGATTGCTAGGTTATCGAGCCGATCCACACTCGTGCCCTCTGCAACTCGAGTCGATAGCTCGAGTTCAGGGGAGCAACACCACCCCGAAAAAAAAAAAAAAAAAACAACAACAACAACACAAAAAAAACACGAAACACAACACAAAAAAAAAGATATGAAATATGAAAAAAAAAAGAAATATGAAAAATGAAATATGAAAAAATGAGAAATGAAAAATGAAAAATGAAAAATAAACAATAAAAAAAAAAAAAAATACAAAATACATGATAAAAAATACAAAAACAGGGGGTGGAAAAACAAAAACAAAAATAATAAAATAAAATAAAATAAAATAAAATAAAATAAAATAAAAAAAATAAAAAAAATAAAAAAAATAAAAAAAATAAAAAAAAATAAAAAAATAAAAAAAATAAAAAAAATAAAAAAAATAAAAAATAAAAAAAATAATAAAAATAAAAAAAATAAAAAAAATAAAAAAAATAAAAAAATAAAAAAAATAAAAAAATAAAAAAAATAAAAAAATAAAAAAATAAAAAAAAAAAAAAAAAAATAAAATAAAAATAAAAATAAAAATAAAATAAAAATAAAATAAAATAAAATAAAATAAAATAAAATAAAATAAAATAAAATAAAAAAAATAAAAATAAAAAAATACATAATAAAAAATCCAAAACAGGGGGTGGAAAAAAAAAAATTAAAAATAAAAAATAAAATAAATACAAAATACATAATAAAAAATACAAAAACAGGGGGTGGATGTTTGAAACTATCCCCTGTCAGACAGGGGGTGTATCCCCCTGTCAGACAGGGGGTGTATCCCCCTGTCAGACAGGGGATGTATCCCCCTGTAAAACAGGGGGTGTAGCAATGCAGTGTTTCATTGATACACCCCCTGTTTTACAGGGGGATAGTCAGTGTTTCATTGATACAACCCCTGTCTGAAAGGGGATGGTTTCATCCCCTTTCTGGGTATTTAAATGATCAATTTCTGGCCATTGTTTTCACTCACCCCACTCACCCACTTTAGTTCCACACTCAGAGTTTCCTACACTACACCTCACTCACCCCACTCACCTAGCTACTTTAGTTCTACACTCTTACTTTGGTTCCACACTCAGAGTTTCCTACACTACACCACCTCACTCACCCCACTCACCTAGCTACTTTAGTTCAACACTCTTAGTTTCCTACACTACACTTGCTATGGACCACTTTGAAGATATGTCTATGGACCACTTGGAAGAGATTTTGGAAATGGAGGAAGAAGATGTTATCTTCAATAATTTATATTCACATGGCTCATCATCTTCACATGCAGGATCTTCCCGACAACGCACAAACATTGACCAAAATAGAGTGGAAGGCCATGCAAGACTTTTAAAGGATTACTTTTCCATGAATCCTGTGTATGACCAGAGAACCTTTGAGAGGAGATTTCGAATGAGTCGTAGCCTATTCAATAGGATCTGCTATGATTTGCAGAACCATGATAGGTATTGGCTTTTAAAGAAAGTGAGTTTTTTTTTCTGGTCACAAAAATTTATCTGCTGGTGCATGTTTCTGATGCTACTCTTCTTCAACAGGACTGCTGTGGTCAAGTTGGATTGTCACCCCATCAGAAGATAACTTGTGCGTTGCGCCAGCTGGCATATGGGATGTCTGCAGACATTACAGATGAATATGTTTGGATTGGAGAGACTACTGCTATTGAAACTCTGAGGAAATTTGTGCAAGACATCATCACATTATACCAGCATGAATACTTGAGACCACCAAACACTGCAGAAAAGCATCAAATATTGCGTGAATATGAGGACCGTGGTTTCCCTGGCTGCCTAGGATCAATTGATGGGATGCACTGGGAGTGGAAGAATTATCCTCAAGGTTGGGCCGGTCAGTTTACAGGAAAGGAGAGAACTACCACTATGATATTAGAGGCTGTTGCAAGCCAAAACCTTCGGATCTGGCACTGTTTCTTTGGTACACCTGGAGCTCTCAATGACATCAATGTCCTTCACCGTAGCCACCTATTTGATGCACTGCTATCTGGAACAGAGGATCATGTTTTGTTTCAAGTCAAAGGCAACCAGTATAAACATCCATACTACTTGGCTGATGGAATATATCCTCCTTGGTCAACTCTGGTTAAGACTATATCAAACCCACAAGATGATGCCAGCCGGCATTATGCTAAACTTCAAGAGGCTGCTAGGAAAGACATAGAGAGAGCGTTTGGGGTTTTACAAGCAATACGGGGAATTATAAAACAGCCATGCCGTTTATGGGATATAGAAGATGTCAAGAGAATCATGACATGTTGTGTTATTTTACACAACATGATTGTTGAATCCAGATCAGAACATGATCAATTTATTGGCAATCCTTCTATATCTGCTCAAGTTATATCAAATCACAGAGACCCCTCTTTAGAACATTCCACAATGGCATACCTCCAAAGAAACCAAGACCTTCACAACTCTGCAACCCATTCCAGATTAAGAGAGGACCTGAGGATCTACAAATGGCTACAAAGGGGCATTATGGGTGACCATACTCACTGAAGAAGGTTCTTGAGTATAAGTTTTGTCCTTGTTCATTATCATCTTTGTCCTTCTGGAGAAATTCATTTTTTCTACTCATATTGTTGATGATGATTTTTATCCTTACAGAAGAAGTATATTGCTTCTACTCACTTGTTTCTCTTTCTTATACTCACTTTTTTTTCTACTAAGTTGTTTCCTTTTTTTTATGCTCAATTTTTTTTCACTTGTTTCCTTTTTTTTATGCTCAATTTTTTTTTCTACTAAGTTGTTCCACTCACTTGTTTCCTTTTTTTTATACTCACTTTTTTTTACACTCACTTGTTTCATTTTTTTTACACTCACTTGTTTCATTTGTTATACTCATTTTATTTTTCTACTAAAATGATTACCATTTATAAAGAAAATTTAAGGGGAATTATTACCTAGCCATTTGTCTTTCATTTTTTTCTTCATGATTCTCAATACCTTTAAATCCTCCTCATTGTCACCACAATCCTTCTCAGAGGCCAGCAAGAGCTTGAGGTCATTCATCTGAATGTTGCTGGCCACCTTATCTCTATCCACATCAAGTTTTTTCTCTTCTATCTCAATTTTCTTCCTCTCCAAGTCCAGATGGTGCCTCGCAATTGAATTCCTGTCTTCGCATAACGAATTCCCATGAGTTGCCGCCGCCAATCGCTTTTCAGATATGTTATTGTACTTGGTGAGCTGCTCAGATTTGTTGTCATTGTCCTCAGAAAACCAACTCAGGTGGCGCTTCTTGGCAGCTTTTGCCCCAATAGGTTGTATTGAATTTGTAGGAGACCGTATCAAGTCTTGGCCAGCTCAATTGTATTGATGATCGGGTCCTTCTTGTGTCCATGCGCCATTTGGGGGCGAATTGCAGCTTCTCCCAAGCGGAGACCAACTTGAAGGCGGCCTTGTTTTGCTCTAGGTAGAGCTGCAACGCTGTCTTCATCCAGTTGGCTGGACTCGACCCACTCGGTGGGTTTTGTTCAATTGAGTAGTACAGGGCGCTGAACTTCAGCGTTGCCGTGTTGAGACCGGCCCACCTGAATGAAAAAAAGTTAACATCCTGTTTGATAACAAACAGGTTGAGTAAGAAAGAAGGAGGTACTTACCGAGTTCTGATAAGCTGGACAAGTGCTGGAGCAGCAAACTGGAACAGCAGCCAGTAGGGATGATGAGTGTGTGGAAGGATAGTATCATTGCATCAGTAATGAGGAAAGACTGAGATACAAAAGAAGAGAAACAAAGAAAGAGAGAAGAGAATGAGAACAGGAGATAGAGGAAAACATACCTGGAACAGCAGCCAGTAGGGATGATGAGTGTGTGGAAGGATAGTATCATTGCATCAGTAATGAGGAAAGACTGAGATACAAAAGAAGAGAAACAAAGAAAGAGAGAAGAGAATGAGAACAGGAGATAGAGGAAAACATACCTGGAACAGCAGCCAGTAGGGATGATGAGTGTGTGGAAGGATAGTATCATTGCATCAGTAATGAGGAAAGACTGAGATACAAAAGAAGAGAAACAAAGAAAGAGAGAAGAGAATGAGAACAGGAGATAGAGGAAAACATACCTGGAACAGCAGCCAGTAGGGATGATGAGTGTGTGGAAGGATGAGGAAAAAGTCCTTCCACACACTGACTGCTGTCACGGGTATGCTAGACAACTAGTGACATGTAGGTGAAATGAGGAGTGAAACCATAACTGAAGGGAATGTAGCACACCACAGATGAAACAAAGTGAATAAACACAACAAGTTTGAATCTGGTCATAATCCCTATGGTGGACCATCAAATGCGAATTGAAGTTGGCCTCGACCCATTGGAAGAAACACTCGCCCGTTTGATTTGCCGCAAACTCCGGTTGCTCACTGATGCGGAGCCACAAGATCGCCAGTTGCTCTTCCTCTGAGCCAAGCCAGTTTGGTGCGCGTTTCTGCTTTTTTTCATTGTCCGGCGAGTTATCCACCATCTCGATTCCTATTTTTATTATTATTTTTTATTTTTTATTATTGTTATTTTTTTATTTTTTATATTTCTTTTTTATGTTTTTTTTTTGGGGGGGGGGGGGGGGAGGGGGGGGAGGGGGAACTGATTAGCTTTGTTTGACTGGAAAAAAAGAAACCAAAAAAAAGAGTGAAAATGAATTTGTTGTGGTTGGTTTTCTTTGGCTTTTTTTTTTTTTTATTGTGTATTTTTTTTTTCGGGGTGGGGGGAGGGAATTGGGGGGTGAGATTGAAGTCGGGGACTGGGAGGAGGGGGGGGTTGGTAACTTGTGAAAGATATTCACGAGTTAGCTTATTGAGCTTGATAGAGGTCCATAAAGTTATGGGCCTCTATCAAGAATTTTATTGATTCAACAGTTATGGAGCGCTATCGAGCGCATGAGTGGGGCTTGTCTTGATAAAGTTGGCTTATTGATCCAACTTATCGAGACAATTGGAGATGCTCTAATATGGTATGCAAAGTTCATGCAAAATGCCATTTATTACGGCCCGTCATAATCTCAGTGAGTATTTTATATTGTGTTTGGCTGCTCATTGTAATAAACCTCTGGACACCCGCATTGCACTCAACAACATGGAAGAAGACAACGAAATCAAAGACACCACCCTCCTTGCTACCATGGCGATTCTCCTAACTCAGCTCAGAAAATACCATTCACCACGTCTGCCATACAACAACCTTGAATTAACCGGTGCACTCTATACACAATCAATGCTACAAGGGAATCCTTGCCAATGTCAATCCATTTTTCGACTTCCAGCCCCCACAATTTACTTCTTGTGTGAGGAGCTGTTGGCCATTCAAATCAAACCGATGTCAAAGCTTGTTGCTATAGAAGAGCAAGTCTGTATTTTCCTATATGTCATTGGTCATAGAAACTCCAATCAAGTGGTTCAGGACAGGTTTCAACACTCAGGTCAAACAATATCCAAGTAAGTGGAATGTGGATTTTTCTTTGATCATGTGTTGATTATTTCTTCTTCTGTTTTTTGACTAGAATCTTCCGGCACATCTTGGAGCTCTTGGTCCAGCTTGCCGCCAAGTATATTGTCAGCTCCCCAACCAATCAAGTACATGGCCACATCTCATCAAATCCCAAGTTCCATCTAAAAAAGAAACAAAACAACATAGTCAGTAAGATTGAAGATGAAAATTAATAAGAGAAACTTACCTTTTCCGTTGATTGATCGCCGACGAAGTTGGTTGTATGTAATTTGAAGGAAGAAATCCGACTTGGATGGATTAGACCAGTCAGTAGGTTTCACTGACATTTCACAAAAAAAAAGAAAAGAAAAGAAAAAAAAAAAAAAAAAAAAGAAAAGAAAACCCGCGACGAAAACTTTTTTCTAGGCACTGTACATGTTTTAAGAATCAAATGAGATGAAAGAAAAGGATAGAAAGAATAGTTAAAAGAGTTAATCACCTAGCTCAGTAAAGAATATGGTCAGAGGTGTTATTCGAATTGACGCCTTATGATAAATTACTAAAGACCAAAACCAGACTGAAGAAATAACATGATCAGAAAAAATGATTAGATAAAAGAAAAAATGATGAAACTTGTTGTACCACTTTTATGAACAAATATTTATGGATATCCCAAATGTCGCTACTCCGCCCCGCCATCTGAACCTTAACCTGGCCTGCGTGCCAACCAAGAAGAAGTGTTGTGGCGCGTCCACTCCTTCCTGGACTCGAAGGGACTATGCCACTTCTGTAAGAAGAACTGCGGCAGCGCACATGGCGTCTGCCCAGGACCGGGCGATAGGTCCTGCATCAGTATCCCCGCCTCCTTCACTGCCCCCCCCCCCAAGCCAGCCGACTACAAGCCACCTGGAGCGAAGGGTCCGGGCCCGTCGTCAGGAGCGGGACGACCAACTCACCCCCTGGCCGGACGACCGACAAACCGCTCAGCGTCAGTGGCTGGAATAACCGGCACGGAGGAATTCCCAGACCTGGACACGGCGGCAGTGTCAGCTCTAGCGGCTCTTGATGAAGAGCTCAAACGCGCTGATCAAGAAAGGTATGTAGCGCCTCAGATACAACCACGCCTCATCATTGATCTACTGCACGAGGGCAGACACTTACGTGGTCTGGTTGATACGGGGTCATAAATCAATCTGATCTCTGAAGCAACAGTGTTGCTCATGGGACTGACACGCCGGGAATCGACACGACACACACGAGTCAGCCTAGCCCTGAAAGAACAACCAACCGCCCCTATCATTCTACGCCAACATGTTTTGGCCACCCTAACCAATCCGAGCTCCAATTGGTCTTTCCGGGACGTGTACCTAAAGGTAGGGCCAATATGTGGTGACTACGACTTGATCTTGGGCACCCCTTTCCTCTCCGCTTTCTCTCTCTCCGTCTCCCTTGTTTCCCGGTCCTTACGCTGTGATCATACTAGCCGCACTATTCCTGATTACCGACAATCTGCAATGAAGACTACTCATGTCAACGTTTCTGAATTTTCAACCTTGATAAAACAGAGTGAGTACCCTTGTGAACAATCTGAGCTAAGAATCCTGGACAAATTCAAGGAACTGTTACCGGCGGATATCCCAGCTATCTCGGAAAACACGGAAGCCAATGGAGAATTCACGGACGGTTCCTTCCCGACGCAGATGCAAAAGGAAACCTCGGCGGTGAGACACAAAATTGTTCTGACTGATGCAAATGCAACCTTCAAAGAAAAGCAATATGCATACCAAGGCAAACATTTAGTCGCATGGCGCAAGCTTCTGGATCAACATGTTGAGGCGGGCAGAATTTGGTGTTCAACCAGTCAATATGCCTCACCTAGCCTGATCATCCCCAAGAAAGACCCGACGGCTCTTCCCAGGTGGGTCTGCGACTACAGGAAACTTAACAGCCTAACGGTCAAGGACCACTCCCCCCTTCCCAATGTTGACAAACTGATACGGTTAGTGGGCTCCGGGAAGGTTTTCTCCATCCTGGACCAAACAAATGCTTTCTTTCAGACATGCATGCGGGAGGCGGACATTCCACTAACGGTGGTCAAAACACCATGGGGACTATACAAATGGCGCGTGATGCCCATGGGACTAACCAATGCTCCAGCGACTCATCAAGCGCAACTGGAGGAGGCATTGGGTGAGCTATTGAATGATTTCTGTGTTGTCGACCTCAATGACATAGTCATTTACTCAGACTCCTTTGACCAACATGAGGAACATCTTTGCCAAGTATTACAACGACTACAAGACGTGAACCTTTACTGCAGCCCAAAGAAAACCAAGCTCTTTTGGCAGGAAATCAACTTCCTGGGACACTGGATATTGGCAACGGGAATCCGAGCGGATGATGAGAAAGTAGAACAAATCCGGAACTGGCCATCTCCTTGCTCTCCGAAAGGAGTGAAAAAATTCCTTGGGACGGTCCAATGGATGAAAAAGTTCATCTGGGGGCTACAACGGTACGTGGGGACTTTAACACCATTGACAAGCTCTAAATTAGACCCGAAAGACTTCAAATGGGGTGACACAGAGGAGCAGGCTTTCAACAACATAAAGCGTATCATGACCTCACTCCCCTGCCTGAAGAACATTGACTACAACTCCTTGGATCCCCTGTGGCTCTTCACCGACGCCAGCGGCTCCGGACTGGGAGCGGCTTTGTTTCAAGGGAAAGACTGGAAAGGCGCCTCTCCAATTGCTTACGAATCTCATTTGATGACACCAGCGGAAAAGAATTATCCGGTCCATGAACAAGAGCTGCTTGCCGTGGTCCACGCACTTCAATGGAAGATGCTTCTACTGGGAATGAAGGTCAATCTGATGTCTGATCACCACTTGCTGACATACCTACTGCAACAACGCAACCTTAGCCAACACCAAGCCAGATGGACCGAACTCCTGGCGGACTTCGATCTCAGGTTTGATTACATTCGTGGAGAAGACAACACCGTCGCTGACGCTCTATCCCGTAAACACGTACAGGAAGAATCCCCGTTGTTTGAGGCGGACGATGTGGCATGTGTGGCAGCCCTGTCTGAATTTGGTTCAGTACTCTCAGACTCCCTCAAGAACAGCATCACCACGGGGTATGACTTGGACCCGTGGTGCAAAGCGGTCCGGAAAGTTTTGCCGTTACAAGACAACTGTGCGGAAGTGGATGGCCTCCTCATACTTGATGGACGCCTTGTCATCCCCAACAATCCCGAAGTGAAAAAGAGGTTGGTCAAAGAGGCCCATGTCCGGCTAGGCCACCTGGGATATTTGAAAACGCTGACCGAACTCCAACGTGAATTCTTCTGGCCACTCATGGCAAAGGATACAGAACAATTTGTCAAAACATGCCATACTTGTCAACAGACAAAAGCCGCGACGACAACGCCGACTGGAAAAATGCTGACTCAGCCAATTCCTCGACAACCTCTTCAACATTTGGTGATTGATTTTGTAGGTCCCCTCAAGTTGTCCAACCATTATGACATGTTCCTCATGTGCACTTGCCGTTTATTGGGATTCACAAGAATCATCCCGGTTCTTCAGAAGGACACTGCCGAAAAAATCGCCACCCGCTTCTTCAATGGATGGTTAGCCACATTTGGGGCCCCTCAATCAATTCTGAGTGATTGAGAAAAGACGTGGACTTCCCGGTTCTGGTCAGCCTTGATGAAGAAGCTCACCATCGACTTCCATATGTCCTCGGCTTTTCATCCGCAGGCCAACGGGAGGAGTGAAAGGACCAATCGGACAGTGGGTCAAATCCTACGCTCCTTCACGGCCAAACGCCAAAGCTGATGGCTTGAGGCTCTCCCGGAAGCCAAATTTGCAATCAATTCCGCAGTGAATGTCGCTACGGGTTTCAGACCCATGGAATTAGTCTTTGGACGGCGGCTCAAATCGTTTGAATCAATGGTTTCGTTGGAGGACGTTCCCTCCTCGCTGGACAAGTGGATCAAACAGCGACAAGTTTACTGGGCTGAAGCACGAGATTCCCTCTGGACGAGCCGGGTGAAACAGGCCCTCCAACACAACAAGCGCCAGAAAGACCGCCCCCCTCTTGAGGAAGGCTCCTGGGCGCTTCTTGACTCTGCTGACTGGTGTGGACAACATCAAGGGGGCGCCAACAAACTCAAGGAGCAATTTGAGGGTCCATACAAGATCTTGCGAGTCTTCAATAACGGTCAAAGCGTGGAATTGGCCCTACACGAGTCCGACCGCCGGCACCCCTCTTTCCACATCTCCAAACTCAAGCCGTTTTTCTCTGAGGAGGATGAGTACAGGGCAAAAGGACAAAAGTAAGTCCTTTCCAATAATGCACCATCAGGGTCTCTACCTGCCAAAAATTGTTTGAAAAGCATCACCTTGGCCACACTGTGAGCTCCTATTGGACCCCCTTCTGCATGTTACCCCCTCAGCCGAGTTATTGGGCTGACGTACGACCGGAGCGACTCCATTCGAGTGGTTCTGGTTTTCCCTGTTGTTCCCCTCCCTGCTGTGTTTCTCCCTTGTGTTTCCTTAATTCCTCCTCCCTTCCTTTTCCTTTTTTCTTCTCTTCTCCCTTTCTTCCATCTTCTTTCTCCTGTTATCCTTTTCTCTTTGCTCTACTCAAACTCCCTGAACTTCTCCCTTTGAATTGGCCATCATCTTCGACTCAACACAAACCTCAGGCTTGTAGGAGGGGAGACTGTAACCCCTCGTACCGCGGGATCACAAACCTTTCACATACTATTCCATAATCATCAATACTTAGACTCAACGCCTCCACACCTTCCTAGCTCGGTAAAGACCTGACGTTAACCTCTTCCGAGCTAGGTAAGATACACCCTTTCTCTTCTTCCTTTTTCTCTCTTCTCTTCATTATTTCCTTCTATCATCTATTCTCAATCATGTACTTAGAGAGACCTGAAGTTAACCTCTTCCGAGCTAGTTATTTGTTGAAATATACTTGTTGGTTCTAGAACTCTCTCCCTCAGGCTATTGAGCCTGTTGAATATCAACGGCAGTGAAGAGCTAGAACATAGCTCTTACAAAAATGCCCAAGACTTTGAGGTTTGAGGCCTCAACAGAGTTGGTAGAGTCACTGAGAGTTGCGGCAGGTTTGGACATGGTGAGTGATCCTATTTGTTTGTGCAAGAAAGACAAAGAACAAGAGAGGGTGTTTGGCGAGAGTACTAAGCACAACTGGTGCTCATAATCTGTTGAGATGGACTGGGGCCAACGGAGTTTGGAAAGGATGAGTTAATTTCAATAGAGAGAAAAAGAAGGAAGAAAGAGAAAAGACAAACCTGGGGCCAACAGAGTTTGGAAAGGATGAGTAAAAGGAATCCTTCCCAACTCTGTTGACTCCAGTATAAGAGCAAAAAGAAAAACAAGATGCATGTCACAGATTGTGACATGTGACTAAACAAAAAGGAAGAAGCACACTGACTACCATAGCTATAGTAAAAAATAGAGACTGTCACACAAATGTCTCAACAATTTAGGAATCAATGGCAATGGTGGATCAACACATATGCTCTATGAGGTTATCAGTATATCCGGTGGGTTTTTCTTATTTTTTTATGTGTTTGAACCTGTTGAGTTTTTTCTTCTTCTGTTCCTCTCAAAAATCCCATTCTTTACCCTTTTCTTATTTCAACTTGATCAAACTAGAACACTGCTTTTATTTACTAGGTTTTATTGTATTTACAAACTCCTAGCACTAATTGTTTGATTGTTCTTTTTCTTGATTCAATTTCTGATATTAAAATTTAATTAGTTGAATTAACGCCTCATACTATTTGTGACCTATAAAAATATTTTGTCTTGATTAATTTGTCTAGCTTGACTAAAAGAGACTGAGACGCCTGTCTAGTCAATTACTTACAAGAACTTATTTTTTCTGTCTCTTAAATTTTATTCAATTTCTCTTATTCATTATTGTTGTTTTTTCTGAACCACAAATTGAACACTTGTATCTAGTCTATAAATACATAGCCTAGTCCAAGCAAATAAGAAATTATCAGTTCTCCTCATAATTAATCCGGTCCCCATTATTGAGTCCCCTTGAGTCTGTTCAAATCACTTTCTCCCCATTCTCACTTCTCAAATTTTCTCACGATTAACAGTCGAACTGACTGCTTCCAATCCGCACCTCAGAAAATTCTCTTAACAACCCTTCATTATGTCAGAAACCGTAACTCAGTCTACTCGTTATCTCCTCACCTCTAGCAACTACGCCACATGGATCTATCCCATGAAATCCAAGCTGGACGATCTTGGTGCCCTCGATATTGTTATTGGTTTAATCAAGCCAAACGAAAAGACCTCGCCGGAAGAGTTGGCGAACCTGAATGTCTTGAATCGCAAGGGATACAACCGTATCATTCAGAACCTTGATGAGAATAATCTCGCTCTCGTCAGTACCACGTTGCCAAACAAGGATGAATTCAACGGCCGAGCACTTTGGACCCTCCTCCAGAACAAATACGCCGGGAGCGATCTCATAGCCCGATCGACTGCTTTGGACGCCTTCCTCGATCTCGAATACACTAACATAGCTTCCTTTTGTTCCGAAATTCGACTTGCCAATAAAAAACTTGTTCTCGCCAATACTTTGAACGATGATCAAGTCAAGATGATGATCATGCTCCGAAAACTTCCTCGAGGCCAATTCCAATCCTTTCGGGACATCGTCTCCATGGGTTTTGCAACGGAAACGTTTGAAGATATCATTAAGCGACTAGAGGCGTTCGCTACCTCAAACAACATCAAGAACGAGTCTAGTCAGATGGACTCATCGACTCCTTCGTCCATGTACACCAATTCCAAAACGACTAATCGCGTCTCGAACTCGACATCAAACTCGTCTCCAGTTTGCTCTCACTGCAAGAAAACCGGCCATCGTCCCCACAACTGTTGGGTGAAGTTTCCTGAGAAAGCTCCAAAGACCGAGTCCGCTCATTTTACCGTCATCGATAACTATCATCAACAACAAAGTGTCACCAACTGGTGCACCCTTCCGGACGGTACTCGGATGAACGCCGACGACATTCAATATGACAGCTTATGCACCATGTGATTTCATCTCCAAATTCGCTATGAACCCCCTCGTCGCCTGCTTGTCTTCTTCTTATCACACTATCCTCCTCAACCATCTCTTCTCGGAAACAATCGTTCGATCGATTCGCTACCTCATCTTTGCTACCTCATGACCTAGTCTTCCTCAGCCTCTTTCTCTTATCACTCTGATCGGTCCTCTTTCTTAAATCAACCACAACCCGATCACATACACTCAACCTGTTCATTTGCAATCTCGCGCGACCTCAACTACACTCACTTCCATCACAACTCGATCACATACACTCTTAAAACAACACTACCTCTACTCATTAAAACAACACCAATAACAATTAGAAGGCTCATACAACCTATGTCAACAAAAATCCATCTCCACTTCTTATTTTCTAGTTCTTTTGTTCAGAACAGAGGGGGCGTGTTGAGTTTTTTCTTCTTCTGTTCCTCTCAAAAATCCCATTCTTTACCCTTTTCTTATTTCAACTTGATCAAACTAGAACACTGCTTTTATTTACTAGGTTTTATTGTATTTACAAACTCCTAGCACTAATTGTTTGATTGTTCTTTTTCTTGATTCAATTTCTGATATTAAAATTTAATTAGTTGAATTAACGCCTCATACTATTTGTGACCTATAAAAATATTTTGTCTTGATTAATTTGTCTAGCTTGACTAAAAGAGACTGAGACGCCTGTCTAGTCAATTACTTACAAGAACTTATTTTTTCTGTCTCTTAAATTTTATTCAATTTCTCTTATTCATTATTGTTGTTTTTTCTGAACCACAAATTGAACACTTGTATCTAGTCTAT
Organism: Puccinia hordei; assembly: GCA_007896445.1. Classification (NCBI taxonomy): domain Eukaryota; kingdom Fungi; phylum Basidiomycota; class Pucciniomycetes; order Pucciniales; family Pucciniaceae; genus Puccinia; species Puccinia hordei. Next base: position 37,809 of record RDRW01000125.1, read on the forward strand.
AAATACATAGCCTAGTCCAAGCAAATAAGAAATTATCAGTTCTCCTCATAATTAATCCGGTCCCCATTATTGAGTCCCCTTGAGTCTGTTCAAATCACTTTCTCCCCATTCTCACTTCTCAAATTTTCTCAGAACCCCCAAATGAAATAAAATATTTATTTTCTTAGAAGGTAGCATAGAAAATTACACATATAGATGTCTGAATGAAATTGCAGACCTAGAAGATAAATGTGTCCAATGGCCATCTGCAACTGATCAAATCGAATATTTTTCCAAACCCAAATCATACAATTTCTTCAACAATGCAGTTGGGCTTGTTGATGGAACAGGTTTCCCATTAGCTTTTGTGCTAACCCTACATAAAGAAGACTACTGGATGCAAAAAAGTGTATACACAATCAATTTGATGATAGTATGTAATTGAGACCAACAGATCATCTACAATTTACACGGACAGTGTGGAAGTGCACATGACCAATGGGTCTATAAGAATTTCCAGGTATTTTCCTGAAACCAGTACAGATAGTTCTCCATGTCAATACTAAACAAAACATGTAGCTCTACCTCAACCCTACAATTGTCTTCTTGCAAGGGGAGTACTTTTTGGCTGATTCTGGTTGCACAGCTGCAAATACCGTCATTCCTGCCTTCATACAATCACCTGGAAAAAAATACCAGCACAGAAACAAGCATTCAACTGTTTCAACTATGAACTGAGTCATCAGCAAGTTAAAGTCAAGCACTGTATTGGAATGATCAAGAATCAATGGCAGTCACTGGAGCTACTTTGGCAGAAGATTTTTGATTTAAAATCAGCAAGGAAATTAACCCAATGGCTGAAGGTCTGTGTCATACTTTACAAATTCTTACCATTCTTTCCTTTGATTGTTTTTTTAAGCCTCAGCTTGAGCATTTGCAAATTCAATCTCACACATCTGTATGTATTGTTGAGCACTGTCTCAAGAAGTTGAAGATGTTGCATCTATTCTTGGGGTCCATTTATGGTTCCTTCTTTATCATTGTTGAGATCATTGCTGATTCTGCTTTGGACAACTTTTCATCAACATGTAAGAAAGCAAGCAGCCAATGTGGTGCCCACACAAGTAGAGACAAATCTGCGAACATTAAATAAAGAGTTAGAGGCTAATAAAATGAAATGAATACAAGTTGAAGAAATGGACCTAAACAAAGGTGAGGGTTTGCAGTGAGTGAGCAACAAGAAAGATGAAAGTTTGAATGATGATGAAGAAAAGCTAGGAACAACAAGTTAATGAGCTTATGTACATGATCATTTTAGGTTTCAGACACTGATGCAAACTGCAACTATGTTTGTCTACTTGTATGGTTTATGCTAGTAAGAAGAGAATAAAACTATACCAATATCACTCTGGGAGATGTAATAAGATGTGAATTTTGGGCTCATTTTCCCATCCGGATGTCATTCAGACAATGTGGTTAAACAGCTGAATATATTTTCTTGAATTTCAGCACTGTATTCATCCATTTTGTCCATGGTAGTCTGGAAAATCAGGATGCCAATTGTGCATCAAGGAATCCATATTTTCTTTTCTGATCCATACATGAATGGAAATAACACAGATGGGGCTAACTGTACTATAGTGCAAAATTCCTTACCCATAAAACTATTTCAGTGGTTAGCCATTTTCCCTTAGATTGCTGCAATTTTTAGAATCTGAATGAGTTAAGAAGACCCTCCATGTTTCCAAGGTCTCTGTTTTTCCATGAAGTCTCTTATCAAATATTTGACAATTTAAAGGGAAGTACAACATGATTATATTCTCTTTACCCGCACCATCACTGTCAGGTTCCAATGAGAAGCATATCAATGGATGACATGAAACATCAAACCTTGGTTACAGGGACATCCAAATACTGCTTATTTAATCTGCATATATGGCAGCAATATAGTATTATATGGCAGGATGTCGCAATATGATTGGTTTTTGTGTTTAAGTTTGAGAACCCCCAATGTCCCAGACTAATTTCTATATGCCATATCTTGTTTTACAACTTCAGTGATTAAAACATATAAAGAAGGAACAAAAATCAGGGATTGAAACAATTTGGAAGCAAGTTTGGTTTGTGGGCTCGCTCAGGTGGGTAGAAAAGCCAATCAGGTTAAAATTGGGTAAATTGCAATTTTCATGCTGACAAGGCCATCATCATGGTCCCAAGAGCTTGAGAGATTTGATCTGACATTGCAGCCTCGACCTCTTCCTCTAAGTGCCTCTTTGGATCTTGTTTACCCACATGCCGAGTTTTCAATCTACAAAATTAGCGAAAAAAACATTTTATCAGATTTCAAAGGATAGCCCGATGATAGTCGTCAAAGGTGCCTTACTGTGAAGCTGTTAAAGTCGACTCTTCTTGGACAGATTTGTTGTAAGATGAGGCCAATGTCAACATGCGCTAAAAGTTCGATTTTGTAATCGAAGTTACAAGCTCGATTTTATCAGCGGTGGTTTCTCTGAAATCAATTTGATGGGGACATCTACCTTGACAGTTTTTTCGTTATTAGATCTGTGCACTTCGAAGTCTTGCAGTCGAAGCCCTTCGGTCCAATCCTTCTTGTGTAAGTTAAGTAGCATTGCCTGTTCTAATTCGGTCTTTCGGTAGTTGATTGCGATCGAATAGTAGTGTCTATTCAGTCCATGAATAAGTGCCTAAATTGATCGCACATGTTTGAGTTAAGGGTGCTCAGTAATCTTTCCGGTCTGGTATGTTAAAGGATCAGTATTTGATGCAATGCTGACCTGGATAGAAGGTTTGTTTAAATGTCCGATGTTGGAGGTGCTCTGTCGGGGCTCTTGTCCCATCATAATTGTCTGAGGGGTAATCAATCCTACACGTAACGTAGAATTGAATTTTACAACGTGTCAGCACGCCCATCAAGAGTACCGATCACAAACAAGCTTGGAAGAAAACATACGAAATGCATCGATTACGACTTTTCCTCTGACAGACTGGATTGGATCTACAACCACTGCGACAGCTCGAGGAGTCAGTTGCTCAAACGACTGATGAGCACACGGACCAGATGATACCAGGTTAGATTAGCGGTCTGTCTTCCTAGGTCTCAATCCACCGACTCTACACCCTCCAAGCCAGAGAGAGGACGGTGGCTCGAAATTAAAAACTCAACTTGTTGCGTGTTTGTATCTACGCTGGATAGCCAACAGCCAAAACCGGGATGAGAATGATACCATCCCACAACCATTTCCGGCCTAGAGGTCGAATTTCATGTCATCGGAACAGAAAATGTAATCAATACATGAATTTTTGATTCAAATTATCTAGGGGGACTTTCACTCATCAGGAAAACCAACAAATAAGTTGAAAGATCGATCACTCACCTTCCGGTTGCATTGAGCATATCCATCATTTTTGTTTGGAAGACCGGGTCGACCGCTTCAACACTAACACCAGTACCACTTTGGGGCATAGCAAATACATCGACCACTCTTACTGTCCAATCGTCGACGAATTCTCCCAGCATCAAGCCCATCACTTCCAAGGGTACACCTGCTCTACCGTGCTTCAACATCTTCAATAGCGCGAGCGCCGATATGTGAACCTGTTCTGATGTATCATTCAAGGGTTGGTCGATTCTAAGCCAAATAAAAAGGTTCACGGTTGGGTCTCTATCAACTGAAATTGCTTGTCACGGAGGTTTGACTGGACTTACCCTGCTGTCTGATTGCCTCCACCTGCACCTTGAATCATGCGTTGGATAGCCCGTGCGTCCATGTCTGCGGGATCTTAATGAATATATGGCAAGTTGTCGTTCAGGTTGTTTTGTGTGAGTGGCCCTGGCAATTGGGGGTAGAAGGAGGTCACTGACCGAACCCCGATAGTGAGCACCCGGTCCCCGGAGCCGATGACGCGTTGGATTTGGATAGAAGCATTTGTAAATAATATTTCGGGGGCGCAGATTTTGCTTTTGCTTTTCAGCCTAAACCCCGAGAAACAGGTCTCCCCGCTCCCCGGACACACAGGCTCAATAATCCCGCATACAACGCTCCATCGACCCCCTTTCTATCAAAGGTCGCATTGGGACCAAGGTAATATGACATCTCATGCTTTTACTCTGATAATTTCAAGTACGCAAGCTGATTCAGTGGACCAATTAGGCTCCCCACGCGGCGACAATGGTCTTCCGGAAGTACTCAGCGAAGTTGAAATATTCAGCGATATCAACAGAAAACTCCAATGCAGGAGATGGTCTCGATTTGGGATCGACGTTATCGACAGAAAACTTGAATGAAGTAGATCGTCTTGATATGGACTCGCGTTTTGTCGATCCTCTTGATGCATTATCTGATCGCGTTCGGCGCGTAGCTCTACTCCAATTAGGTTTCCATACTTGGAAATATGTGTCCAACTACTGGTCGAAAGCCAATAGGGAAGCTGATCTGGGTAGGGGAAAACTAGTTGTTGGTTATGCGTGGCGAAAATGGAGATCTAGATTTGGGAAACGTCGCAGGGAAATCAGAATGGTAGATGGTGTCGCTAAAACCAGGTTTGTAAATATACTGGACGCGCTTTCCAACCAATTTCTAACGTCTTCAGACTCAACTTACTGAACTCCTTGACTGTTTTATCCACAAGTAAAGGTCCAAGTCGGCGATCTTAATTCGATGGAGAGCAGCCACAACCGAAAGACAGAGACTCAGGCGCAAAAACTACGAAAACCAAGCTATTAGGCAAATTCAAGACCTGATGAACAGAAATCTATCAATTCAAAGTTTTACCGTAAGTAAATATTTGCCTCTATTCACAAGAAAAGAGAGAACTGGCAGGAAAAAATTGAGGCTAACTTCTACTACTTGATTCCCTCTAGAAATGGTCACTTTTAACTAAGCTTTCGACCATCCAAGAGCGCACAGACAGCAACCTGAAGAGTTTCATGATCAACCAATGGATTGGCCAATTCTCCAGGATCTGTCGAATTAGCAACCTTGCAGACAAGTTTCACGGGAACGTGAAGGTCAACAACACACTAAGAAGAACGATTGCTCATTGGAGATGGAAAACGGACTTGGTACTTAAAGAATTCCACGTTATTCAAACCTCTGAGAAAAAATTTCAAGTCGAAGTTTTGGCTCAGTGGCGTCAATTGGCGTAAGTTTTTTTTTCTTGTGTTTTGGAAAACCAGCCAAGCGTGGTTCCTCTTTTTCTCTTTAGAGAGCTGGACCCAAAAATAGTGCATCATTGGTTGATTAATTCTGGCTTGAAGACCTGTTTGTATTCTAGCATTTCATATCGATTTGCCCATAATTTTTGGGCAAGATCAACTCAGAGAACATGGCTCCGATTATGGGTCAATCGCAAATACCGGTTAAAGGTAAGGCTTGCGCCAAAACATCATCCTATTGCCTAGGGTCCTTCGGAGCAGGAATACTGACCAGACGATCAACAGAAAATGCACCGCAAGGCGAATCGAGTCATTGCCTTGAGGAACCATAATTTGACGGGCAAGATGATGAATCTATGGATGATTCAGGAAAGGGGGCGGCTGTTAGGAAGGGTCTTATTGACCAGATTCCTCAAAAACACCTTTGGCTCCTGGCTGACTCGGTTCAATAGAATCAGGCATTACTTAGACTGTCAGCGCGTTTGAATCACTCTGGTTGAATATTGAATATTTGCTTACCTTCTTGCTCCCCCAAATCAGCCAAGCAGCAAGTTTTTCAGAATCAGGTGGCGCAACGCCTCAAAGGCAAGACGTTGACGACTTGGAGAAACATACACTTGCAAAAGTCGATTCAGTTAGCCGACCATGCAGTCGACAGATATCGAATCAGTCTAGTGGCCCTACATTTGAATCGATGGATGATAGTGTTTTCGAAGATTCAAGACCGTAATAGCAGAACCTGCTCAGCGTGGAGAATGGAACGTATGATGAGGGTTTGGGCTATCTGGTCTGCGCGTCTTCGACGGTTGAGGACGCACAGACTTATTCGCTCCAGGAAACGACATATGTTGAAGAGGCGATTTAATGGTTCGCTCCACCCTCTTCTGCTACCGGTATGCTGCTTCCTCTTTCCCATCGCTGTTGTACTAATTCCGTTTTTAACTGCTCTAGATTGGATAACCATCACACGTCAAAGAAAAGAGGAACAGAAATTGTGCATTGCCCTTGAAGCCAGAGTCAACCCGGTTTGTCTATTTCTTCTTCTCAAATTGGCACTCTCTTTCCCAAACTGAGCATTCACTGCGTCTCCCAGAGTCGAAAGCTCTGGGCTTTTAGGACTTGGGTCAAACGAGTCATTGCTCTGAAAGAATGTACTCTAGAAGCTGACCGAAGTTTTGCAAACCGTGCTTTAAGGTACTGGATGGAACGGTTTTGTTCGAAGATTATGTTTCGCTAATTTTTTTACCTACCACAGCACCCGTTTTGAAGTCTGGATCACGCGCATTTTGGACATCCGCCACTTAAATGAACTAGCAAATGGGTTTTCTGAGATTCAAAAAATCGGTAAGCTATCGCAATGTTATGCTGATGGTGTTACGTCCGATGTATTTGGGATCTAATGTTTCTTATTTGTGCCTTAACATTTCTTTCAGAATTACGCAGCCGATTGCTAGACTTTTGGAGGACAAGGGCATCTGATTCTCGGAGAAGAGCCGCAATATTGACAGCATGGCACCAGTCCCAAGACCAAAAGACGATCAGATTGACCTGGGTTCATTGGTCAGATAAAACTATTGAACATAGCTTGAATTTTTGTGTGAGAACATTGCGACACTCTATTGAAATAAGCAAATGTGGTATTAACTTATTTCTTTGCTACCAGGAAAACCAAACTCGAGAAATGATTAATGATCGATTGAGGGAGAATTCCCTCCAAGTATGGCTCACAAAATCCCAGGCACTACCAGCCTTGCGCTTTGACCGTCAACGATTGAAAGTCCAATCTCTCAAACATTGGTTCAAGCTTACTGAAATCAGGCGCCTTCGTCGAATGGCCGTCTCGCGAGATCGAAAAGTAGTGCTATGTGAGGGGTTTAAGGTTTGGTGGGGCAAGTGTGCTGCAATCAAGGCATCGCGTATCTTCAGGTAAATTCAGTCACAAGCCAATTGAAAAATATTGAGAGAATCTAACATACATTTTTCTCAATTTCAGTCGGTTCAGTCGTCCATCTGCGTTCTCGGGTGGAAACAGGCAGCGCACTCGAAGCATCCACCAGCTGCCGGAATTATCAAGTCGGAACCTAATCGAGTTACTTTCAAACCCATCCTCTCGGCCAATGAGCTCCCCCGGCCGTCGATCAGTCGACGGCACAGTCCCGTCAGCCAGACGCGTGAGAGATGCTCCGCAGATGTACGATTCGATGACCAGTGGCGAAGAGAGTGGTGCACCAGTATCTCAGAGTAGGCAGATTGACCAGCATACTCCGCGGATATTTACGGGGAGGCCAGATAGTAGACCAGGGCGAAGTGGAGGGCAAAATTTAGACGCAATGATGACAGAAAAGAGATACCCTAATGAGGAGACAGGTGACATGGAACAGCAAGAGCAGGAAGAGGCAGAAGACGAGGAGTTAGAGGAGCAAGAGGAGCAAGGCGAATACGAGGAAGATCGGACAATCCTTGGTGACGCTAGTGAGGTTTTCGGGGTAGAGGAACCAAGTACAACGGAAACGGACGCAGGAACCGAAGCAGAGGTAGACCGAATAATTCACAGGAGAATCGTCCCCCGCAGATTCGGTCCAGCGGCTACTCGGACACCAATAGCCCAAGAATCAGACTCAAATGCTGACTCGGTTGACAGTCGGTTCCCTAGCATTTCATCCAGGATAGACAACCATCGATATCTCAACAATCCTGTGTCTTCCGCTCCATCTCGGTCCAGACAAAATCACATTTTAATCGGACTTCGGAATTTAGATCCCCGGAGAGCTCATGATAACGAGGCTTTCAACAAAAAAACCGGTTTGTAATATCTTACTTGAGTAGTTAATTGTTTATGTGTATTCAAATTTTATTCCAATGAGTGGTCCCTTGCACATACTTCGCTGTAATTTTTTCCAGGATCACTTCTTAAAATGTAAAGTGATGAGGAGAACCACGGGAACTGAAACTACTGGATGTGGAGTCTTGTGACAGTTAGCACGAAAGAAGTGATAGTTGTGATTGAGTGAGGAAAGCATAAATCAGCACCAGCATAGACTAAATACAAGCTTGGTTTTGATAGAAGCCTACTCGCATGAAGGAAATGCAATAGCTTGGTATTCATGCTATGTCATATGGAAAGCATCTCTTCCAGAATACTTTCTTACTGGCAAAAATTGATGACTCAATATGACTGACTCACCATGACCTCATAGTAATTTGACTGCAAAGCTGCATCAGCCTTGTCGCCATAATTATCTAGGTTTTCTTATTTAACCTGGGATGTACCCAACCAATTTAAAATAGGTTATTGGTTGAGATCACCCTGTTTTAAATAAGTGGGATGGATGGCATCAGCCCAGGCAGTTATGCTGGTAGTGCAGGCAGCCACATCAATTGTAACATGTGGATTATTTTGTCCTGTTGGTTGATTTTTAAACAACATTTTTCATGAAATTGGATTACTTACCAAAGTTTTGAGAGGTGCTTGAAATGAATGACCATTGTTTGAGTTCAGGTTTGACTTGAAAATAATGCATGTTAACTCAGGCCAGTTCATTGAGATTTTGTTGCAGTGTTGAATCTCCTGTAAACCAAACTTACCATTATCATGTGTACTTGAATTTGTGTCATGTGAAATTAGAAGTAAAGGAAAGTAGAAATAGCAGTCACTGATGTAGACTACTGATAATGACAATCAACATTGACAATCAACATTAACAAAATTCTTCATAAAAATCCATCTGGTGATAAAATATTGACTCTTTTTTTTACAAATTCTTCAGTTGTCTGCTCAAATCCCTATCCTGGAACTGAAATTTGTTAATTGTATAATGCTGATACATTCTATCAAAAGTGAGTGGGAATTTGGTCTATGTTGGGTTTTCTCCACCACTCTCAACTCACAGTCAATCTATCACAAGGGCTTGTGCGTGTAATCTTATTAAGCACCCTGAATATTCTCCTCCAAACTCTACAATACTTTCTCCTTCTTCTTTATCTATCCATACTTTTTTTTACTGAAATGAGTATGAAGCACCCTTAGAAAACCCCTATGATTTTCTGCCCTCTAGCAGCAGTAGCCAATCTGCTCAAGCACTTTCCAGCTGCTTCATAACAATAAATACACAAAATGAAGCTAAACCTAAATTTCTATTGGTTTTGGTATCATGCCAAACAAGAGATGGGAGTTTCAGGTTACCCTCTGTGACTAGTGTGGACACTTAGAGGAAGGCTTTGAATTATTCTTCACTACAAGAAAAAATCTAGAAACTACCAGCAGTCAAGATGCAGAAACTCAAAGGGAGCTTGGAGTGATACTCAAGCCATTTTAAGTTTGTTTCAACCAAGCTTCAATGTGCAGTCAATGTGGATGTTTCATGGTGACTGTGCATGAAATGGTATGATGTAATTGCATGGAATTACAATGGAAGTTACACTGGAGTATGCTACATGTCAACTGCTGACAGATTTTAGATTTTTTCTTGTAGTGCTTAACTTGACAAAAACCAGCACATTGATACCACCTGGATTTTTCATGAAATTGCACCAGATTTCCATACACAAAGCTGTAATCTTTCCAGTTTGTATTTATCTATAAATCAAACTAACTAGCTAATCTGAGTCCTATGCACTAAATCTATACAAAGGCTGAGTGAGGAACAAGTAAATTGGCATTATTTGTCTGATTTAAAGAATCATACATATGTGCAAGCATGCACATAATTTCTACAGGTTTTATCATCTCAAAATTAACATAAAAATGAAGAAATGTTTCAGATCTTCATACTAAACTGCTTATTTAAAGGTGTTTATGAATGTACACCCCTGGAAGAATTCCTATCAAAAAAGGAGTGTGCTGCATGCCCCTGGAGGGAAGGGTGTGTGGGCTTGTCGGCCTAGGTGATGCCAAGGAAACAATATTCTAGCTGAATGTGGTGCAAGATAAAATAATGAAGAGTTAAAAACTCTGAATCAAGCAATAATAGGGGGTATCAAATATGACCAAATCATCCATTATCTAATCAACTGGTTTTGAAAATCCACCATTTTTAAAACCATGGGAATCTATGTGAAGTGGTTCAGAATTCTCAAAAGTGATTTTTTTTTGGAAAAAACTGATTCACTGGTTTTAATTGTGGGTTTGTTCATATTTGATACCCCCTAATATTGGGAATTAAGGTGTAAATAAATAGGGAAAAAAGGTAATAATTATCTTAATATAATTGACGTAGAGGGGCCTGATAAATCAGTGGTGGTTGGAAAGCATCCAAAAAGTATTCTTGTGTGTTTGAAGGTATGATATCTGTTTGTATTTCATTCAACCAAATAGAATTGTGTTTTATCTGAGTTTTTTTTTTTGCTTTCAGGATCATTTGCCCACTTATCCAGTTCTTGCCTCATTGGCCAAAGACTAATTAGAAAGTTTGGTATCTTCTTGTGCAGCAGAATGTACCTTTTCCTCAGCTGCAGATGTTTGTTCTAGTGTTTGAGGTAGCTTTCTCCCTTGTACAATTGAAAGATGTGTTAGTAGTCACATGTGGTTGAAAGAGGGTATACAGTCAGTAGGCAAGTTTGCAAAAGCATAGAGCATTATTAATTCCTATGTTGATTTTAGTGAAAATAAAAAATAGTCTTGGTTCTATCTTCCTTTTCTTTCCAATTATTTTAAATTAGTATATTATACTCACAAATAGAAAAAATAAAAATAAAAAGTTACAAATAGTTTTATTATTTTATAAACTTTTTTTTTTACCAGTACTCACTTTACACAATAAAAAACCTGAAATGTTTTCCTGGGAACTTTCTTTTTTGGGTAAAGTCGGATTTTTTGCAGTTCCACTAAAATTTTCTCAATTTACGCTAACAGTTAGTGTAAATGGGAATATTTCTACACTATTTGGTAGTGTAGTTGAGAATACCGCTAAGCTTAAGGCTAGTGTAGCTTTATTTTCCACTACATCTGCTACAAAACCACTACATTGATTTCCATTCAGCTTTAGCTAGCTTTTAGAATCAGCACTAACACTATACTATCAGTTTTTTCCCCCCAAAATTATTATAGTGTTAACTGAATAAACACCTCATTAACAGTAACTTTTTGTTAGTGTGGCTAAAAAACCTAAAATTACACTACACTACTGCTACTGTTAGCATAGCTGGCCCACCATTGCTTTCACATCAGTCAAATGATTAAATAACAGAAAGGAACACTTTTGTTGCAGCAGACAGACAAAAGGAGGGTTTGTCCAACATCAGATGTATGTAATGACTACACAGAGGCTGTTTCAGCTCAAGGAAAATTCCAAGAAAGGAGTATGGGAGTGCAAGGCTGGCCTGATGTTCTGAAGTTATAAAGGTGTGGATTCTCCTGAGAAGGTTGAGAAATTGAGCACGATGACTGGGCCCCCGGTTTACTGTTCTTGGGACTGGCCGGCCACTTGTAAGTGATTAGCATTTTGTCATAAATTTTGTCACCCAATGGATAGTTTTGATCCTTGACAAGCGTGACTTGATCAAGAATTGTCCTGTGTGTTTTCTCGTTGATAATACTGCAAGAAACATTATCCACATGGCTTTTGAGGATCCATTTTTTCCCACTGTCATCCCAGATTATGGTTGCAGGCTTGGAGGGAGAGCCGGGAGCTGGTGTTTCTTCGTCCACCATCACCCCACTACTGCTGGCTTCATCAAACATTAGCGTTGTATGAGGTTCACTTTCTTTTCCTTTTATCGTACCACTTTCTTCTCTAGCCTTTGTGATGGCACGCGCAGTCATAGAGCTCACATGATGTATTCTGGCATCAAAATGAGCGATCAATATAAAGATCATCAAAAAAATGGATGTGTGATGCACTTGATCCCTCATACTAGTCGGCCAGTACTTCCGACCTCTGTTTTAACAGTAAGGGACTATTAGAGTAAGATAATCATCTTGTGTAATGAGGCTGGGATTGGGGACATCCTTTATCAAGAATTACTCACCAGGTCAGAAGGCTTCGATTTAAAATGTAGTCTAGGCTGACCGAATAAAATGTGATTGATGGCAGATAATGAACAAGAAGAGGTTGATCACGGTGTAAGTTGAACATATCTAAACTTTTGGATTTACCCAAAATTTGCAAGATATAGAAACAGATTTTCACGGCTTGGAAATAGATCGGTCCAGGAAAGTGCCTATGACACGTTGAGTAACTGCGAGCACTCATGCGCTGAATGTGACATCGAAAGAAACCAACACCAAAACCTTGATCATCGAGTTTCGGAATGAACATGTTAGATTATGAAACCAGTGGAGATTTCTCGGAGCTTCGGCCGCTCTTGTTTGTGTTTTTGTATTCATAGCCTTGGTAGGCTGCGCTGCGAAGCTTCAAAAGAAACAAGCTTCAAGGGTTGTTTTTGTAGAATTCAAAACATCAGGATGTTTGTTGCAGATTTTTCTAATTTTTAGCCCTCTATGATTAGCTGCAATCGTACCATACAGTATGATTTAGGTGTCGTAGTCACATCAGAAAAGAAAAAGGGAAAGTAGCTTTATTGCATACTTAACCAAAAGTAAATCCCACAATCAGAAATATCCATGATCAGGGTCCAAGATTATAGACTTGCATGTGATTCTCTTGTAAAAATTCATGGTGGCAGCTATAACCATTGATAGAATGCAGTTTTGCCTAACTTTCAGGATTTCAGCTCTGGAAAATTATGCAATGATATGGAGATGGGAGGCTGAATTGGGTGACCAAGAAGCAGGTAAACTGGGCGCAAGTCCCTTGCCTTATGGAGATCTACAGCAAAAATTTGATTAAAATGACCCCTAAAGAGTGCCCTTACACCAGGAAAAAACAATGAACACTTGTCTACAAGTGAAATTAAAAATTATAAATGCCCCTTTACACGCTCCTTATACTCTTCTATTTCACTTGTAGACAAGCAATCATTGTTATTTCCTGGTGCTACAGGCCCCGCAATGAGGGGAAGCATTTCAGGCCCACAGACAAGACCCAAAAAAACCCTCAAGGCCCCATGTTCCAATAGAGATGAGCTTGATGCTTTTCATAGAATTTTTTTCAAGGAAAATTGATCAGGTAGAAGAGAAGAATATACCAGAATAATTCAATGATTGATATGGAGTGGACATATTTTGACATACTAAAAAGATGAGATGTGATTCCATCCACCAAATTATTATAAAGATCTTGGCCCTTGAATTAGGATGATAGGAGTTGAAAATAGAAATGGTTGAGAATAGATTTCCTTGTCTTTACAGTGTAATGAATGGTTTTTCAATTGAGTCAAAGTAGGTTTTGAAGTTGTATGTTGTGATCCAAAGAGGCAAATATTTGAATCATCTGATCATGAGTACTAATTTTTTTAGACAATGTTATACAAATATGAGAAAAGGGGACCCTCACTGCACTATTACCAGTCCGTAATTGGAAGGCTTTCCAAACAAACCAATTGTTCCAAAACATAACTGAAGAGTTTGGACAATGAATTTTGGGAATTAATAAAAAAACCCGGTTTTTCCGCGTTTACACCCGGTTTTACGCAGCGGCGATGTAGATTTTGCTGTGCAGTACACCCGGTTTTCCGCGTTTACACCCGGTTTTTTTATGTATTTTTTTGCGGGCGGATTTTTATTGTTTTTCAAAATTTTAAATTTATTTATTATACTTTCAGGGGTGTAGAATTTTATGGTATTTTTTATTTTCCAAAAAAACAACACCTTCTAATTCTTTTTGCCCATACACCCGGTTTTTTCAAAAAAAATCCCCACGGCTCAATTATCAGGACTTCTCAAACTTTTAAATCTTTTTAAAGCACTTTAAGGGGTGTAGAATTTAATGTGACAAACAGTTTATTTTTAAATTCACCGTTTTTCTTTTATGATTTTTGGACATAATTTATTTCTAAACACCTTCACACCTGTATTTCAAGATATTTGGGGAGTTTTTAAATGGATTCATACACTTTGGAGGGTGAAGAATTTGTTGGAAAGAAATACTGATCATACAATTGACTTGTTATCGGAATAAAATGGAATTGTTATCAGAATAAAATGGAAATATAGCAAAATGGACAAATAACTATTCAACATCAACAATCTTATTAATCCTGGCAGATATTCTTATTGGAGGGGAAAGAACTTTTTCCCCAAGGTCCAAATTGGGCTGAATCCACTGTTTCCACAACAGAGCTTCCTCTTCAGCCCAATGTTGCCAATATGGATCAATCCTAGGGGAAGGCCATATTTCAGCCTTAAACGTGAAGCTGATGAGATGAAGAAGACTGGGAATGAGTATGAGACATATGGGAGAGTGGGTGGTGGGTGGAGAAGAGAGAGGGAGATAAATGGTGGGCATTAGACCAGAAAACAAGACCACAGGTCTTTTATAAGTGTCAGCCATCAAGTATCCATGAGCAGGGAAGGTCATCCAGTACTTCAGTGGGGCCTGTGCTTTTCCATCCCAAGAGAGTGCATCAATTATATACTTGTGGTTTGAGCCCCATATGTTTTTTATCATCCAATGGTTTGAATAGAAGGGGTTTGATTCAAGTTCTTCTTTCATTTTGTTTCAAATTTTCATCCATTCATCTGAGGAACGTCCCATGCTGACCGCAGCGGCTTGAAATCCACAATTCCCATTGCCTTTGACATCGGAAATTGTAGAGAGATGTTGGATGGCTTCTTTGGGATGAATATGGTCTTTGTACTTGTACTTAAGGATAAATTGGGAAAAGATTAATTTTATATAAAAGGAACACTAAATAAAAGGAAATTACTAACCAAATCAACAGCCACATTATTGTAAGTACTCCAACTGAGTTCCTCAGACATACAGGTGTCAGGATTAGAGATTGAGCTGGCAGTCATTGAGGTCTATGAAAGAGGTAACCAATAAGAAGCTCAGAATTAAAGATCTCTTCAAAACAAATTAGTAAAACTCACATCGAAAGGCCTATAAGCATCATTTTCTGCCAAAGTTTTTTCATCTGTCTTGGTCCTTTTAACTGATTCAAATTTCACTGGTTTGAGTATTTTTCAATACCTCTGATGTATCAAAAAATCATTTAACTTCAGTATAATGTACTCAAGATGGAAATAAAAACACTTACAGTCTTCAAATTTCCTCCTTCATCATCTGAGGCCTGTTGAATGATATCATTGACCTCTGGAAGCTCTCCAATTGATTCTGAATCCTCCTGAATCTCCTCTTCTGTTGACACAGCCTAGAAAACAAGCAGAAAGAATTAGATGTCATATTTGAGTGAAGAATAAAGATGAATCATTACCTCTGATTCCACAGATTCATCCCTCTTCTTAGGCCTACCACGTCCTTTTTTCTTGGCCAAAGGTTCCTACAAGTTCACAAGAAATCAATAACCAAAGACAAACAGACAAGAAATAAATAAATGAATAAATACCTTGTGTTCTTTCACCTGCTTCCTTGGCCTTCCTCTTCCTTTCTTCTCCAATTCTGTGTATTCATAGCCTGAAGGATCCCTTTTTGTTGAAGTAGTTGATTTGTGTTTCCTTTTTGCGCCCTTTGGTCTTCATCGTCCTTGGTGATCCTTGCTAAAGAGAGGTTCCTGGATGGCCACTATGGTGTAGTTCCCTTGAAAGAGCTTCTTGATTTTGCCAACATAGAATTTTTGCTCTCCAGGTTGAAACGTTTGGAATTCCTTGAAGAGATCTGTTAAGAAAATTTCCTTGTTATTTTCTTTGGTGGGAAGTAGACCGTCACTTGATCCATCGTTGTTGTCCTCTTCAAAGAATGTCTGCTCATAAATGGAGGCAAAAAACAAATTAGAACTATGAAACTATGAAAGAGAAACAGAAACCAGGAAATTATATTAGCCAACTCACTTCAAGATCCTTTTTAACATGCCACTGAGAATGAAAATTGCAATGGGTGAATTTTCTGCCTAGGCCTTTTGCTTTGTGAAATTGATGAATGCAAGGGATTCCCATGTGAGAAGTGTAGTTTCCAGTGCAAGTGGTAGTTGGGGGTTTAGAAATTTGATGAGAATGGATGATCTTCAGGGCATAGTGGGAGATGGTGCCATTTAGATCACCAACACAAGGGGGAGGCCAGTGAGGAGTTTGTATGAGTGCTGAGAGGATTTGATGTATTGTTCGTGAAGTTGATTGGTAAGAGCTTGGTGGATTTGTTTGACAACAGCAGCAATTGAGGCAGTGGAAGAGTTGATAAATCGTTTGATGTATGCATGAAGACCTTTGACTCTAGAGGTGATAGTGTTTCCGAAGTGGGGTTTCTTGTTGAAAAAACAGGCTATGATTTTTTCTTTGGAAGGGAGGATGTTGGAGATGATGTAGTTGGCAGTGGGTGGATTCCAAGTCATAGAAAGCTGAGTGAAGTTTTTGTGATAGTCAGAAACAGTTTTAGAATGGAGTAATTGATTCCAATGGTTTTGAAAGGTGGACCATTCTTCTTCAGAATTGAAATGTTTGTAGCAGTTGGATTGGATATTCTTCATGATGTGCCGGGAGCAGAGGAGATGTGAGGCATTTTTTCTCAGCAGAAAGGAAACAGAAAGCCAAGGAAAAAGATTTGTTTGAAGAGTTAATACCAACTATGTGAAGAAGGGGCATTTTAAACTTGTTGGTTTTGTAGGTGCAATCAAGGAGGATAGTAGTGGGAAATTGTTTGGCCAAGTAAAGGGAATTCTGATGAGCAAAGACCAAAGAGGTCATGTGGCCTTCAGAGGTATTGATTGTGTGGTAGAATTCATGATGGCGGATTTCATGAACAAGAGCTTCAATGGGTGTACATCCTTCAAGTTGGGTGGATCTCAAGAGGTTAAAATGATTGTAGATGGTGTTGAGGGTGACAGAAGAAGGGACATTGGTGTCTTGCAATAAGGAAGTCTTAATAGTTAACGGACAAACTCCAGAATGGGTTAATTGGGTGACAGTGGTTTTTTGATCATTGGTTAATTGGCGATGGACGGCATGGATTGAAGGATCTTCAGAAGCTGGGTGGTTGTGGCTAGGATCTTTAATCTTGATTTGGAAGTAGCCTTTCTTTTTATAGAAGTTTCCAGTAAGTTTGAAAGGACAGGCAATCTTCTTGGTCTTCCCCAATTGAGTACCATCTTTGGGCTGAAAAACCCCAGATCTGTCACATTGATAAGTGGATCTGTTCTGCCCATTTTCCGTGGAGGAATGGGTTATGCAGTGTCATAGCCATGCTTCTTGGCCCAAGTTTGGACAGAGTTATGCATTTCCTCCTTTGTTTGATATGTTAACTCAGGAGGAGGAGCAAGGTTGGTTACTTTGGGAGTGGTGGCATCATCTTTGGCGAGGAGGAGGGGGTTCATGTGAGACATGATGGATTTTTGGGTTTTTTTGGATTGGGGGAAAGGTTGACAAATTTGTGGGGTATGGAAGATTCTGATGTGGCATGGAGAGGGGAAAAAAAGATGTTTTTTGGTGTTATTTTTAGTGGGTTTGGGTGGAAAATGGATGAGGAGTGGTGGTGGAAGTGAAATTGGGTGGTGGGAGGAGTTGAGAAAAATTGAGGGAAGAAAAGTGAAATCGGGGAACTGGGTCCCAGAGAGGAGGAAAAACGGGGATTTTTGGTGTTTTTTTATGTGGATCGGTTGAGTGGTTGATGAGTTACGGGGGGTTGATGATTTAGGGGGGGGGGTGGCATTGGTTTTTGATTGTGGTGAGTGGTTTTCAATGTGGTTGATGTTGGATGTTGGATGAGCGTGGCTGGGGAGTCTGTGTGCATCAAATGCCACCCTCCTTATGCATATTGAATAAAAACTCGAAATTAAAAAAAAACCGGGTGCGGGCGCAGAAAACCGGGTTTGCTGCGCAGAAAACCAAGTGTAAACACGGAAAAACTGGGGTTTTTTATTAATGCCCTAAATTTTAAGGATCTAATCTTCAATTCCAATAATTTGGAAGAGGCTTCCCTTTTAAGACCACTCATGTTTTGAGGATTGAAATTTTGTGGGACCTCTTGCACTGCCACCTTAATTGGATGGGTTAAGGTTATCCAACCTAGTCAATTATGCTGGTAGTGTCTGAGCCATTACATTTAGTGGCTCCAATCCAACCCATGCATCAGCCACATGATTAGAATATTTGGCGTAAAAATTAAGCCAGATTGATCATCCATGGTTCTAGTACAAGTTGGAATGACACACATTGTAATATTTTCATATTTTCAGTTAACAATTAAATCTTTGTTCACATAATCTACTTCAATCAATACACTTTCTGTTGAGATAGTCTATCAAATTCTCATAGAGTTGGATGCTTCTACTCCATTCACCCACAAGTTGGGTCATATCATGTACCATCTTGTATAGTTCAGGTCTTGTCCCAGATGACTATTCCTTTAATTGGTTGAATGATACTTGTATGGTGTTAAATTATATGCTCAGGCATGTCCTTGCACACCTTACTGGCCTCTCTTCCTACTTCTGTGACCTCTGTTATCAGTAACACATACTTTAGTTTTGTACTAATTTCAAATTACATAGTGATGTATGTGTATATGCATAATATAAGAGAAAGACGCAGTTGAGAAGCTGCATAGGTCGAAGAAAGAAGATGAATCTGTTCTGATGCAAATATGAATTATACCAAAAGAGCAAAGAAAGATCAGGAAACAAAAGAAAATCAAAAGAGTTAATTAGAATGGTTGCTTAAAAAGGCGTTAGTTGAAGATAGTGGTTATTTTCATTTGCCTTCTGTATTTTCTGGCTTTGGTGGAAGCTGATGATCTCGATGATCATCATCTGGTCTATTAATCTTCAACCTGCGATTAACTCTTGGTAGTTTAGGTAACACTTTAGCGTGTTTGATCGCGATAGATTTGAGTTTGATCAAGTCAGAGAGAGATTGATTGAGAGGGGTGTCCACGCCGTATTGGGCCCCTAAGCGACAAATGTAACCATTGATATAATCAATTTCAGTGCTAGTTTCTTTGACTGATTTTGGCACTTTGCCGTTGATGAGTGATTCGTAATTGGGGATTTTGAGTGGGGCTTGGGAGGAAGCGAGTCGGGTAAGGTTGGCTTTGGAGAGAGTGTTTGGAGGGGAGATACGGTTGGTTGCAAGGGTACGAATGTCGGAGCACATGGAAGAAATGTTAGCGCGGGTGGCGAGGACGATATCGGCGACGACGCGCTGCAGGTTGGTTGCTGAGAGGGGGTGGTGGGGACGAAATGCCTCGCCAGCTTGGGCCGCAAAGACTGCACTGGCTTCCTGACAGACCCTTTGGGAGAGCGAATCAAATGAGCTCTCCCGATACAAGGCCTCATTCCGAGTTTCTAGGAGTGCACTGATCGGATTGATCGCCGCATTGACGGTCAGCTTGATCAGCGCTGAGGTTTGGAAGGCACTCATCGAGAGCCATTTGGTGTTCAACTCTTTCACAATCGAAGGATCCAACAAGCTTGTGAGTGTATGGTGAAGCGATCGGGTTTGCGGGTCAATGTCGGGCAAATGCTGCTCCAAGACTGGTTTAGTCAGCGAGAGTGGGTTCAATATCGGATTATCGTTTTCTAAACTTGTGTCTTCGTTGTTACTCGAAGAGTAGTTGAGATTAGTGAGCCGTTCCAAACAGTTCCTCATCATTGCATTGGGTAATACTCCTAGCGTAATATCGCCCAGACCAGCGTGACAAAATCGGCCATGAGAACCGGCTTCGGCGTCCGCAAGACCTTTGTCGATTCGGTATACCCCATGGGAAGTGGTTGCGAGTACGAAGGTAGGTCGTGAGCTTGATTCCTGGAAGCAAGTCTCGATAAGTTCCTCGACGACCCCGAGGCCATTGTGCAAGAGCAAGACAGTTGAGCTGGCTGACAATCGATGGCAGACGCGTTGCAATGATTCGAGCACGTGTGGTGCCTTTGTGGTTACGATCAGGCTTTCGATGGGCTCTTGCTGCTGCTTGCTTAGGAGCTCATAACTAAACCCCGTGGCTGTCCTTGTGCGATCTTCATGCTCTAGTTGAATCGAAAGTGTTGGGTTAGAGCGTCGATGTTGAGCTTGACGAGAGCGTAGTAGAAGCGTGATCGGCGTGACCGATTGAAGGTGAAAACAGAGCAGGGAGCCAATCGATCCAGCTAAAGGAAAGAGGGTTGTTATTAGCGAAGCTATCGATACTGCTGTCAACCAATTGGTTCAGTGCTTACGTCCAATACAATGTATTCGCATTTCCCCCCCCAATCTAACCATTCAAGGGATCAAACCGAATCTCGGATGTGCGACTCTGAACTCCTTGGTTGTTGTGGGTGGTCGTGGTCGTGGTCGTGGTAGTACGGCATCTTAGCTGTTACCATCACCCCGCGATAACCGCAACCCTCACGGGCCCACACAAGCCAGCTGACCTCAGAGCATTCCCATTGGTCGGGTTGACTCGTACACTCTCCGGTCATATCGGGGAGCCCCGCAATCTATTTATTGTTGAAATAGTTAGTCATGTGTTCACATAATTATCTGTATTAAGAAAGTAATCAAGTTAAGTATTTATGCAATCTAGCATACATGCAGATGTGTAGTTGTGAGGAGAAATAGGTACTAGATTTGGATTTATACTTGAAAAAGTTGAAATCAGACTACATTGTACCATTGGATAAATTACAGATGATCTAGTTAGATGCAAGTTTTAAATAAATGATTTTAGGAAGATGCTCATCGAAGTAACAAAGAAAGAAAGAAAGGAGATTTGTAAACAGAAGATTATGTCAACATTCGGCCCATAGAACCGGCAAGATGGTAACGCAAGCAGTCCACAAGATTTGAAACATCTTGTTGATCTTCAGCCCGTTTTGTTGCGTGAAGATCCAGATCGCATAAAATGCAACTGAGAAAAAATGGTAGAATAGTAGTATCGGTGAAGGAATTAATGCCGAAAGAAGTGAGATCGGGTCGGATACCCGTCTACCTCCTAATTCAAAATATTTAAAGCATCCTTCTTTTAAAATCTCTAGATTCTCATCTGCCAAAAAGAAATGTTTGGCGGTGGGATGACTGTTGTTAGTGATCAACTCAGATTGAATGACAATTGGAGGACAGGAGCTGGGCTTTACCTTCTGCGCCAAATAGACTATAAAGGGCTTGGGCAAGCACATTGATGCAAGTGGAGGTACCCTTCCGTTGTTGATGCCAGATTGCCAGTCTTTCTTCGATCGCGGCCCAATCCTCGAAATCATCAAGCTCGCCGAGCAGGTTGCTGATAATTTCGACATCCAACAGAGCTACCGTCATCCCCCCTCCAGTCAACGGGTGTCGCATATTCAAGGAGTCTCCCATCAGGATCACTCCGGCATGTGCCTCCTGACGGTGCGAAGGAAGATACGAGTTGGGCATCACCCGTAACCGATAGGCTGAGTCGCTAGAGTCTAAAGTGGCGTGGAATGTCTCTAGCAAGCTGCGGGGTAGAATCGGTCCTACCTGTCTCTCAAGGTAAGCCTAGAAAAGTCGGGTGGTTCGAGGAATTAGTTCCGCCATTTCGCAACGTCCTAGATAAGTGCTCAAGTTGAGGTACTGACATGCAGACTTCCATTGCTAATGCTTGGCACTTTGGCACCCGGGACATCGACCAGCATACGAGTTTCTGCGGTACCAATTTGATAGACAAGTACCGGTCCAACCCCCAGTTCACCATCGACTATCTCCTCCTGATCGGTCAGGTTTTTCTTGCGCAGAATCACATGTCCATGCCCAGGCAGTGGAATACAGTCGAATGGGGCAGGTGTTTGTAGGAGTAAACCGACAAAATGTGAGCGTACCGTCGGTTGCTTGTAGCCCTCTGGGGCAATCATCCGCCGGAACTTAGAAAAACACCCATCCATGACAAAGGTAACGGGTGCAAAGAAGGAAACGGCCTCCTCCTCCGATGACTTGACGGTGACCCCGATGATATGATCTGTCTTTGGGCAGCGGATTAAGTCGTTGACGGTAGCCTGTAAAACGGTGACGGTTGGGCGACTGTGTGCCTTCCATCTGAGTCGCTGGACGAATCTACCATGATGGAAGCTCCGGCCCTGCTGTCTAGGGGATTGGCCCTTGGGTGATTTACCGTTCCAAAGTGCACCGTCCTTCCAGGCCATGGGTACAGATTCAGGAGGATAAGGTAGCGCTAGTTGGCTGATCTGAGATGCATCAGTTCCCCAATATACTGCATATCCGTTGACTTCCACCGCCTCGATTCCATCCAAACAGTCTCGCAAGCCCAATCGTTCGACTGCAAGACATCCACCCGGCTGCAAAAGCTCGCCGACAATCCGGTCAGGCTGGCGAAGGTCACGCTCGACTAAAAGCACCGAAGGTACGCTCTGACGATTCCTGTTTCGAGAGGGGTCTGTGAGAGCAAAAGCTAGGGCACTTCCAGCAATTCCGGCTCCAATGATGATGAAATCGTACGATTTGAGGACGACTTGCTAGACCACGACCCAAATCAGTCAACCACCTAATGGAAAGAATGAAACATAGAAAATCTAGATGAGGAAACAAGAGGCTTACTGGAATTGGAGCCGACGGTACAGTGGTGTAGGAATCTGGATGAAGCATAGATGCACGATTTAGGATATTATTGATCGTTGTTGTTTATTTGATGAGATGAGATGAGATGATATATCGGAGTCAAGATGTTTGTCAAGCAGGTTGGAAGACATGTATTGAGCCTTGGCTGTGACTGGAATACGTGGGACTTGCACAGCAATTTAAGTCTGTCTCTGTTTCGGGTACTCTCGGGATAGGGGCCCCCGATCGGAGCCTCAAGATCCAAAATCGCCGATCGCCAGGCTTGGAATGTCTTCCGCCATCGAATGCCGTCCACATCGAGATTGGGGATGCAGATCGAATAGCCCGTTGCCTCCACTACAATCTGTGTTTATGTATTAATTGGTGTATGTATTTATGTGGCCCTTCAATTGGCATAATACCAAGAAAATCGTAATATTCAGGTCCCGTAGCCAGCTTGTGATCGGCCACACGATAATAGAGAGAAACATCAAAGGAGGCACGATCGACGAATTCAGGGAGAACCCGAAGACGTAGCGTAAATAATGAGCTAAGTCCCTGGCTATTTTTCTCAGAGGAGCTTCAAGGAAACGTCTTAACAGTTCAGAATGGAGTTATCCAACTAACACGTTGTTTCGGGTTAACAACCAGGGAGCTCAACTGGTTTTTATCCTCACCACCAAGTCCAACCCGCCTTGAGGATTCCACGGCCGATCGGCCTTCAACCGGCTGCCCCTGCGCCGGCCAGGAGGCAATCATCTGCTCAGCTCGCATTGCTGTATGTGTGGGTGTAGAGCATTAACTATGTAATCATTAGATCAAACCTTTCAAGAGGGCAGTCCTTTTGGAGTACAAAGATGATGGCTCGATGATGCTACTTGAATTTATTGATCAATCTTCACGACCACAGACTATGTACTGAAGAAAAAAGATAAGAAGGAAATCTATGAGAAAAGAGGGACATCGCAAATTGTTTTGCATAGTTATCTGATAGCAAGAGTTCTACATGAATCATCCCAGTAAACACTCTATTCAAATGACCAGACAAACAAGGTGATGTAAAATATAAGAGAGGTAGGAGAAATGATGGGATAACACAAAGAAAGGAAAGAGATCAAGATGTTACCTGACCATACAGTGACAGGGCCAACCTTTCTTCTTTTTCTTAAATAAAAAAAAAATGACAAACTGATCACAAGGTCAATTTGTATTCAATACTTTAAAACGCGACTATTGAGCTCAATACCAAAAAAACTGGCTTAAGTTGTGGGCGTGGCGCAGTCTTCTAATTTTGTGAATTTTGCAAAAAGTTCCAAAGGCCGCCATTCATCTAAAGACTTCAGTTCAGGTCTATAATCTTTGCGTTTGTTTATTGAATCTGTCATCTTTGGAATATCAGCATCTGCACCCTTTAACCTTGAACCTTCCACACGGGCTAGGAGGTGGGGATGAATTGCTGGGTCATAGCTTGCAGTTTCTGATGTTCTAGCTTGTTCTTCTGGGATGTACATCAGTTCTGTTAGGAATTGATGAAGATAGGAAGTATACTTCTCCTTGTAATGATTCTTCAGGTAGTTTCTTTCAGATGTGTCAAGCCATTCAAGCTGATTATACTCATCAGGAGTCATGATTTTATATAGAACTTTTGCCATGTAGTGTAAATTGCTGCAGGGAATTTTATCTATGTTGAAGCTGTCCTCTTCTAATTGTAAAACTAAAACAACGGTCAAAACCCTGTTCAAAGTGATCCCATTTTTATCCAGTGCTTTAATGAAATCTTTAGATTTGATGAGGTTCATGTAATTACTTTCTGAAATCCAAGATGAGTAGATTTCATCTGGTGGAAAATGTATCCTTGGAGAACTTCTACCTATGTATTCATGCTGACCAATCAAATAATCAAAAATAATCTTTTTGGTAAAATATGCAACCTGACCACCAAAATAATCATCCTGGACAGTATGATAGAAAAAATCATGCAAATCTTTGTCAATTTGGACATGTATTTCCTCAGATTCATTTTTATGAATTCCTTGACCGTGTTTCAGCCCATAATACCCACATAAATCAAAGGTTTTTTCATATTCTCCAGATGGTGAATTACCTAAGAGATGAAAAGGTACCTCTTGAATAAAAACAGGAAACTTCTTTTCCAGATGTTTTATTAGTATCTCCGCAAACTGTTTTGAAAGTGTCAAAAATCTTCTATAGGCTTCTTCTGGATCCAATCTCTGAAGCAAATGAGAATAAGTTTTCTGCATGATGCTTACTTTCTGATTTTCATATTTGTTTTCAAAAAATATCATCATATTGAACAGTGCTGGGTCCATACTATCAAGCTCAATGTATTTATCTGACTGTTTTATTTTCAGGTGATTTGAGAGATGGTGCATGTATTCAATATCAAGATCTGCTCTATTCCACTGTTCAATTTGTTTATCTGCCCAAATTCTCTTGATATTTCCCCTGCCTTGTTTTTTAATTTTATCAGAAAATAAAGTGTTGCTTGATTTCAAACCTAATACAACTTCTTTAATGTTAACTGGAAATCCATCCTGCTTAGAGCCAAAGACTCTAATAAAAAGCTGTTTGTAATAAATGATGTAAATAGATTCAATAAATTCAATCATCTTATCAATTTTTCTTTGGGATGAAGTGGATGGTTCACTGTTGCCATGATATCCCTACATTCATTTTGTGAAGATAAAAAATAAAGTCAGCTCCAAACAGGAACCAAAATTAAGTGGAATAGAAGAATTACTTCTTGTTCCTCCAACTTCTCTGACAAGTTCAAAGAGTTTGGCTTTTCATTTTCCTCCATTATTATCTTACTGTTATAGATTTGTTTATTTAGATAATGAGATATTGTCATGGAAATTAGAAAGAACTGCTTACTTTTCTTGAGCTTTTATATTCTCTGTTTCCTCGTGGTCAAGTTTGGATAATAGGGTTTTCCCTTTGATCTGGCTCTGAACATCCCTCAAATATTTCTTTCTCAGATGCTTCTTCAATTGTTTTTGACTTAAATTATATTATATTTAGCATTTGTTTCAATATAATTCACAAAGGGTCAAACAGATGAAGATAATTATGAGTTTCCCAGCAATCCCAAAAGAAAATAAAGTACTCATAGGGCTCACCTTTTTGTTACTGAATTTTTTTTCTGTGTTTCATGAGATTCAACGGTTAGATCTGCTTCTCTAAGATTTTTGTTTTTATCAAAGTGTATCCCAAGTCAGATCTGAGGAACTGTGAATGATTTCAGATTTGAGGATTTGAGGAGTATATCTGATGACTCACAAGCTCCTCCTTTCATCCAAATCAATTCCATTGTTTTCTGATTTCAAAACTTGATCATCCAACCCAATTTCATTACTTCCCTATTTGAGTTTTGGAAAATACAATCAGTTCATAATTGATAAGATTTAAGGTGTATAAAAGACACTTGCCTTTCCATCAAGTGCCTGCAGTTTTCCTTCCGCTTCAAGAGTCTCTAGTTCTTTTTTCTCTCCCTGAATGTTTGTTATTTTTCTAATTTGGTCAGATTTTTGAGTTAGTCAGTTCCTTTACGGCCTTTTCATCAGCAATCCCATGAGATTTTAGTCTTGGAGATTTGTCAATTAAGAGGGGGTTTTTCCACATCTGCATATAGAAAATCAACTGACTGATTTATTGAGTTGACATTATCCATCTTCTCTTCCTCAGGTACCAGAAAGCTTCCCCCCCGATCTTCTGCAACACTTGGAATAGTTTTCTGCCGATATTCCAAATTTTTCACACTTTTCTTCTTTTTCTTCCTAATAAATTTTAGAAATGCTTTACAAAAGTCAGCCTATATACCATTAATCGCGATGGGGAAAAATAGAAAAGAAGATATCACTTTGGAAATTTTCTTCTGGGTCTTGACTGGGCTATTTCTGCCTCTCTCAAAATATTTTCTCTCCTAGAAGTAGAAGGTTTTGTTAGTGAATGAGAGGTTTAAAGGGTTCATTTGGGCAAAAGATTAATGCAATATTAATAACCTCTTACTTTTCTTCTATCTGTCCTATATTTTCTCCCCCGTCTGTGATAGTTCTAGGGCTCTCAGGTTTCTGAATTTGCTCGTCTCCATCTTGTTCTATTTTCAATTCTTTGGAATCAGGTTCTGCTCCTGGATTCTTCAAATCAGGTACAAATCCATTCCAAATTTCGGAGTCAGATTGGGGATCTATGTTTAACCCTTTTTTCTGTGAATTTTTTTTCTCTGGATCAATTGTAAGAATACCTAGAGATTTTTTCAGCTCTGTGTTTTCAACAGAAATCCAGCTGTCCAGGCTTGGACTTCTCATCAATGGGGCTTGAGTATCCTGATTTTGAAAATTTTCAACTTCCTTTCCGTTCTGGGACTCCTCCTTGTTAGGATGCGCATTGCGGGTCAATATCATGATATTCTTAACTGATGATGATTTAGAGCCCTTATCAGTTCCCAGTTCTTTTAATGTTGTAGGTGAAGATGACTTCCCCTCAGCGTCTTTCTCACTAGAAGAAGAGCCAAGCACACTTTGATTTTGAAGTAAAGGTGATCTAGGTAATTCTTGAGCTTTTTCTGCGCCCTCTGTGCTAATAACAGCCGATCTAGCTTCAACTCCCCTTTCGTTCTGGGACTCCTCCTTATTAGGATGCGCATTGCGGGTCAATATTATGATATTCTTAACTGATGATGATTTAGAGCCCTTATCAGTTCCCAGTTCTTTTAATTTTGTAGGTGAAGATGACTTCCCCTCAGCATCTTTCTCACTAGAAGAAGAGCCAAGCACACTTGGATTTTGAAGTAAAGGTGATCTAGGTAATTCTTGAGCTTTTTCTCCGCCCTCTGTGCTAATATCAGCTGATCTAGCTTTTCCACTGGAAGACCCTTCACCTTCTGAGACCTTGGAATTGGCGAGGTGTATTTTTCGGCTGCTCCTTTGATGTCCGGATTCTCTCGAATCTGCTTTAACTACTTGGGAAATTCTTCCAGCCCCTGGATGATGTGCCGAAAAATCAACAGTTTGGCCAGGATGATTACCATGCGGTGCTATCGGCGTAAATTCTGGTGCAGTTGCCCATTGCCTCAGTCGAGCCTCAGGGGTAGGAATGTGCTGAGCTGTGTGTAGGGGCCCCGCCTGGTGAGCTGGCGGATACCCTTCAGCCATCGGAACTTGCGGATATTCTAGCCAGCTCGCCGATGCTGGTGAATACCCCACATGTCCGGGAGCTGGAACCATACCCGGCGGATAATAGCTAGCGCCTGGATAATAGCTAGCACCTAGATAATGATTAAAATCTGGATAATGATTAACGCTTGGATAATAATTAAAGCCTGGATGATTAACGTTAATGCCTGTTGTAAGTGGCCCAGACATTCCATGAGACACGATGCCGTTGTCGGTTGTTCCCGCGAACTGTGCCATGTGATAGTCGTCTATGAATTGAACGGGGACTCCTTCAGGTGCGAGTTGTGGGTACCCCAACATAGGTGGAATACTTATTGGGTACCCCATTACAGGCAATGTTGCTGGAAAGTCTGTCACGACTGGTGGAGGAATATGTGGTAAGTCGCCTAGCACGGTTGGTGAACGATTCATGAGGTGGATCCCAATCGAAATGAGCTGCAACGAGTACTTCATCCTAAGATCACTTTTTTTTCTTGGGTGGTAACTATCTATCTATTCCTGACTATAACTAATACTTTATGACCGATGTTAGTTATTCCTATTCGTTTGGCAGGATGAATGCAGCCGGTCCCTGTAGGAGCCGACGGAAATAGGTCTGTTGGAAAAATTATAATCTGACGGCGATACTTTATAAGGGAGATTAACCCACTGCGCAATGGATTGCTAGTACACACTGCCACGTGGACAGCCTTTAGCCAGCAGGCGACAGCAATACAACACTTTTGCTTCAAACTTGCCTCGAAACCATGCATTCTGAGGTTTCAAAGTTGTATACGATAGGTAATTTACATTAAGAAAAACTCCACCTCAGAAGCTGTTCCTCAAGCATAATTTAGTGGGACAGCTTTAACCATGGCAGTTTATTGGAAACTTAGATCCACTTCTGGTTGCCGTTGAGACCGGTAATGCAATTTTCTTTAAGACTGGTGTGTTCATGAACTGCGAACTCAATACAAGCCCCTCTTGCCGTGAGGTGTAGGGCCCGGAATGTTACCTCTCCTTCGCTGGCTGGAACTTTCCGGATGCCCTGATCTATAGGAACGCGTAGGCGCATCATAACGCAGAGGCCAAGCGTCTCTCGGAGCGGGACCGCCGGCTCCGGGACGAACGTTGTTCCTGCATTGCTCATTGGATTTACAAGGTGCTGGATACCCATCATAAGCGCCGATCAAGCTTCACCGAGCTGCCCAAGAACGACCCAGTCTCAGACGGCGAAGTGGAAAGTTGCTTACCAAGGCCTTCTTGAAAATCTATGCATGTACAAACCAGGTGGCTCATTTCGGACTGGAAGTTGGGAGGATGTAGATCCAAAGAAGGCAAATGATATAGCTTGGCCATATGTGCAGACGTTCCATGTATAGCTTAAGTATTTATTTATGGGTACATAGTCACTGACTCCCCTTTCTCATCTTCATCATCATCTAGTGCCAGTGCCCTGAACCAACCCCCTGGGGTATGTATTCTTTGTAATCTTTTTCCTTCTAGTCGAACTATGCATTTGGAATCTCACAGGTTTTCCTTTCCACTTAGAAGTGTTGTTCTTCCAAAAATTCTTCAGACGAACTTGGCGTATCTCTTCACTTATCGAATCTCATCTTGCAATACTTCCTATCATCCAGCACACCATCTGCTTCTTGATGCTATTGGATTTAGCAGCCAAGATGAACATGATGTTGCGATCGACTTTTTTCACCAGCATTACACTGTCTGGTATCCTTTATCTCGCCGTATTATCAGTAGGAAATGCGTCTCCGATCCTTAATCCCGATGTTCGACCTCGAGAGGCAAGATTATTACTATCCCCTAGGACTGAAACCAAGGCCGAAGTATCATTCTTAATCCCTAGAAATCAAATCTACCCTGGGAGCACCAAAGATGCCGTTCCGGCGAACAGTCCAACGAGAAAGTCAAATTTATCGAAGACCAAGCAACAAAGGAACGAAGATTCGCTACACGGTGTGATACCTAAGGACCCCAACGGGTTTTTCCATCCAGCTGCGCTGAGCCGATTCAAGACTAGCATAGCTTCCTTCAAAGCCTGGCAAAATCTTCATGTATTACCCGATGCCACAACACTCGCTCGGACCAAGGCCCAAGACGTGGCCTCAGAAATTGACTATTTCATCGATAAAATATCGACTGTTCATCATCCTGATAGGTACCAGGCGAAATCGGCAGTCAATCGCTTGACATCCTGAAACGGTACGTTGGGTGGTAGTAGTCATCATCCTTGTCCTTTGTTCGTTCTCCAATCTCGAATACCACGAGTTTAACTCTATACTTGAGCTGATTATAAGGATGAACTTTGGTCCATTTCTCCCCATCATCTGTTAATGGGCTCTTCAAGTTCTCCATCAAGTTGTTTTATCCGGTCATCCTCAAAGACTTTGTTTAGATTTACATAAACGCAGAATATTACTATCCTAAATTCCTCCGGCTGGAGCTCACCTCTATATACACAGTCAATAAGTGAATGATAATCCGCGAAAGACGACATATACATAAGACCAAGATTATCTCTAGTATCCATAAACTAACATCATTACCCTCAACCTCGTGGTGTAAAATACATTATCCTAACGTTTATCACACATAGCCTAGTTAGATCCTTACCTCATAATTATCACAATACATGCAAGCTCTTCGGGTAAAATATGTATCTCGAGTCTCTACCCTCACAGGAATATCCATTTTTCGAGAGCTTGGGACGGCAATCTTCCTTCGTGATTGATTCGGGAGTGGCTTTTTTGGCAGAACTCGGTACACAACCGCCACATGTCAATGAAGTGCAATCGGTCCTGATGTGCTCTTCAGTCCCCCATGCTCCAGATCTTGATCAGCTCATAGATTCATATTTCCAATTCCGATTTTCTGGCACAAGTTCTTAACCCTTCCCACATGTGAATGGCTATGCTTCGTATTTCGTATACAAATACCTTGCTAGCCTGATGGAACATGTGGCTTTTGGCCAACTTCCTATCACCAGTTGGAAATTGAGGATAGCAATGACTATTGGGAAACCAAAGTGCAACAGAAACAGCATATCGAAACCCACGGGCTCAGTTCTGTGGATTGTTCTTCAGTAGAAGATGGGTTACTGGATTTAGTTCAAGCTAAATCACTTTGCCAACCCTTGATGCTTGTTCTACGGATATGAGTCACAATTTGGGGGGAAGGAGTGAAACTTGTTGATGGGTGTTATGTATGTAAGTTGAGAATTGAATATGCAATTGGCAGGATGAGATAGATTTTGGCAGTTCATGATTGTCACCAACCTCACCAGGAACGCCAAGATGAAGACGACCAGCCCACAAGATATCCGACTCTGTGAACACATCCTCACCCAGCTCTACGGTCATGCCTGTGGGGTGAGTCAACCTTCAGCTATATTAATCTTCACCCCAGAGAAAAATCACATTATCATCACTGATCTCAAAAACTATCCGACTCAGGAAATCGGTTCGATCTTACTCAATCGTGGTCGCTTGCCGTTTTCCAATCTACTCCGAATGTCCTGCCTCACTGGGAATTCAATCAGGGCAGCACTGGTTGTATTAATCCATCAAAAGTTGAGCTCGATTTCTGCAGCACATCAGATCAACAAATAATCACCAAACTGAAATAACAAATTGCATTGGACAAAATTAATCAGCTGTGTTCTTCATTCCGACACCTCTCTACTCACTGCTACATCTGGTGACCCGAATTCCTCCTCTACTGGTCCTGAATACTTCGAGGCGATCCCCGACGAGATTCTGGCTCGGGTCCGCTTCGGCCAATTCGTCAACTTGGCCTACAAACAATTCGGGATCGAATCCAAGTTGATCGTTGAATCTCTACTCGATAACGGCAAGCTACGCGTTGGGCAGCTGGTCACCATCGTCTGTGATCAATACCAAGCTCAACGTAAACAGCTCAAGGAAACTGAAATTCAACTCCCAAATTCACCACTCAAACGTCAGTTCTCACGCTGCTATTTCTTCCGCATCACTGTATTCTTGACCCCATCCTGTCTTCCACTTCCCTAGTGCCTCAAATCGTCAAATCAAACGTCCTGAATTTATTGGCGGAGAGATACATCAAACCATCCCATCCTAAGCATTCTATCAGTCCAATCGATCTAGAACTAGCTTATGAAAAACGTAGGTAGATATATACACCGCCTGCCATCTTACTTTTTAAGCACTCTCGGTATTCTTGACGAACTAATGTGTGGAGATACTTATGATTTCGTCCCTACAGAGCTAATCGCTAAGCTGCCTGGGGTGCCGAGCCCCAAGGATATCAGAACAATAAAAGAACAGGTTTTGGATATCATGACTAATGAGGAGGATAAAGCGTTTGAAGAGATGTGCTCGTTTGAACAGGTCAGTCAGCACCATTAACCTCACTGTTTATCAAATTCAGCCTGGTCTTCGTGTTTTTTGAAGTCTTCATTTGGCTTCCTCTTTAGTAGAAACAACGTGCCTCAAACAGCGCGCCTAATGATCGCCAGGCACAAAACAAGCGGCACAAGACCGAGCAAGTCTCTCTGCCAGTGAGTCGTCCCTTAACCCTTAAATACCAAGTAAGGGTTCTTCTTCTTCTTTCTCATCTGGCGCTGACATGCAACGGGCCAATCTCTCATTGGTAGGATGACATGTATGTTAGAGTCAACTATTCTCGATTTAACATGAAAATCAGAAATTCCGTAAATGCCCGTTTATTTACCATTCGACTTATCCAAACAGGTGATCAGAGAAACTAAAACACATCCGACCCCTTCTCCTGTCAACTGGGGCTCTATAGATTTTTGAGCAGGAATGTTTTCGATCGTATAATCTCGAGGCTGGATTGGTCATAAGAGCAATGTTGATTTTAGCGGAGGCAAAGCAAAAAGACGTCAGCAATCTAGTCTCTGGTGGGTGAAGTTCCTTTCCTCTTACTGCAATCCTTACGTTTCGTACTTGAAGAGTACGAGGCCACTAATGGGTTGACTATCCAGATCCCATCTCAGCCCAAGCTATTGTGATGAAACTGGGCCAGCAGTCGAATATTGTTAAGACATGCTTTCCGGCTCGGGCAGCGAATGGGCAGTTTATTCTGAAGCTAAAGAACACGGGTGATTTGGTAGCGGAGATGCTGTCGGTGATGGCTAAACAGGATGACTTGGCCACCTCGACGAGTTCAGCTTTTTTGGCTGGTAGTTTGACCAAAGGATTGGCTCAATTAAACCCATTGGCGATTGTCTCTGAGAAGAAAAACAACGTTTTGGGTGGAGGTAGTGGAAGTGGAGGAATGAGAGAGTTCAAGGTCGAATACGGTAGGTATTCCCTCGAACTGAGAAAAGCTTTGGTCTCGAGAATCATTCGAGAAAAGTATGGGATCGAGGCGGCTAGGGTGGTACGGATTCTCCTGCATAAGGGTCGCCTGGATGAAAAACATGTAAGCGTTGTGTACTCGGTGTCTCTCCTCTGGGCGTGTGGCTTTTTTCTCCATCTTCGATATCTATTCAAGGATGAATGATTAATGAAATCGCCTTTCTCTCGCGATATAAGCTCGCTAAGTACGCCATGATGACCCTGAAGGATTCTCGAGAACTGTGTCTCAAACTTTCAGCCGGGAAGATTATAGAATTGCAAGAAGTACCGAAGACGAATGATCGGCAACCGAGTCGAACATTCTACTTATTCTTCATCGAATTTCACAAATTAATCCTCAACCTGACGATGATGATCAGGAAATCACAGACAAACATAATCATCAGGATCGATCACGAATTGAAACAGAGGAAGAACTTGGTCTGCAAAGTCAATCGAACCGATGTTATTGAAGACCAGGATGGCTTGTTGACCGTTTGGGAGCGCGCCGATCTTAAAAAATTGAAAAAATTGATCGAAGTCTTGGAAGTTGCTAAACTTCGACTAGAAAGAGATCTCTTCATTTTAAATGATTTGCCTTGGCTACAATAGTTAAGCTCTATGTCAATCAGTTTTTAGCTTAGTTTCTTCCCCCTTTTTTTCTATTGTCACCTTCTCCTTCCTCTCTCGTTCCGATCCACCGGCCATATCTACAGTTTATATCTTACATACATGAAGCCCTTGAACTGCCAATATGACCCAACAGTTTTACTTTATTTTTAAATGACAGTGAAAACAAGCCGTGATGAACAAATCCAGTCTCTCGAGAGTTTTTACCATCACACATTG
Source organism: Puccinia hordei (assembly GCA_007896445.1). Taxonomy (NCBI): domain Eukaryota; kingdom Fungi; phylum Basidiomycota; class Pucciniomycetes; order Pucciniales; family Pucciniaceae; genus Puccinia; species Puccinia hordei. The sequence continues at coordinate 71,838 of RDRW01000125.1, forward strand.
CATTGCGTGATTCAAGTAGCAAAAGATACACCAGGTGATGATGGACGTTTCCAGACTCAACTTCCTTTTTTGGTAGGTTGGTGATTTGTGTGTGAGAACTGGTTGATAATTCTGATGCTGTGCAGCAGCTCAGACTTCCCCAAATGGATCACTGAGCTTTCAAGATTGATCTTGGGAACTAGTCAAATTACAACACTTTGTTACCCCTGATATGATGTACAAGAATTGTCCATTGTATCAATTTACTACATGCCCACTGGTAGAAGTGTCTTGAGTTTTTCTTAAAACAGATGAGGATTACATCACAAAAAGGTGAAGATCAATAAAAATTCTGGCAATTTTTTCAACTTTTGAGATTTTCTCTCCAAAAAAAAAGTTTGAATCATCAGGGGGATATTGTCATGACTCAGCATTTCCAATCAAACTGAACTACACTCCTTAACCAAAAGGCTATGAAACTGGCTGGATGAACAGTTCATATTGGAAATTTGTAGTGTCATATACCAACAGATATATGAAAGGAGCTAGGCAGAATTAAATAAATAAATGAAAGAATGGACTTTTTGTGCTTGGAAATTCTAAAGAAAAACTACCATCAAATTACTAATCCACTATTGAGGGAGAGCTACGAAGATATAAGTCATCTGTCCCATTCCAAGCTTGGATTTGATCATGGTTGGCATTAGCCCAGAATCCAAATCCAAGATTGGGTTTTTTTCTTGGTTGACAGGTGTGGTGTCAGCCCTAGAGATACTCCAGAGTATCCTAAGAGCTGACTAAACTGTAAAAATACAATAAAAATACTGTATTACTAATGTAAATAATAACATATCATAAAATATTATTATAATAATCAACTCAGAATGAAAAATTAAGTGGGGTAGCTCACTCAAACCACCACTAAATTCCTACCCCTTCTAGTACTGCATCATAGAATAAGGATACTTGAAGAAAAGGGAACAAAAATTATAAATTATGGATTAGAAATTATTGTCATAAAAGCTGAGAGACAACAAGCTTATTTGCATAAATATAATAATAATAAAATTATGCTTATAAGAAATAAATTACCTAAGTGCGTGGTAATTTCCCAGTATTGTTCTATTAAATGAATTGGCCCATGATGTGATTGGTTATACTTACACAAGGGCAAAGCCCCCAAATTTGGGGACTCAAGGTGAATTTTATTTAGAGTGGGTGTTTTTTTAGGGAGGGGGAAAAAAAGAAAATGAAAAAAAAAAAAAAAAATGAAAATGAAAATGAAAATGAAAATGAAAATGAAAATGAAAATGAAAATGAAAATGAAAATGAAAATGAAAATGAAAATGAAAATGAAAATGAAAATGAAAATGAAAATGAAAATGAAAATGAAAATGAAAATGAAAATGAAAATGAAAATGAAAATGAAAATGAAAATGAAAATGAAAATGAAAATGAAAATGAAAAATAAATAAATGAAAAATAAATAAATAAAAAATGAAAAAATAAAAAAAATGAAAAAATAAAATGAAAAAATAAAAATGAAAAAAAAAAAAAAATGAAAAAATAACAATGATAAAAAATGAAAAAAAAAATGAAAATGAATAAGAACTAAATCAATTAAAACAATTAAAACAAACAGGCCAAATAGCAACAAACAAAAATATATCACTGTGATTGAACATGTGAGAGAACCTCTTTGTAAACAATGTTTGAAGTTTGGTATGAAGGAGGGCCAGATTCTGGCTGAGGAATTACAACCTTTGTTGTGTGACTGGAGGAATTCAAAACTTTGTTGTGTGACTGGAGGAATTACAACCTTTGTTGTGTGACTGGAGGAATTAAAACCTTTTTTGTGTGACTGGAGGAATTACAACCTTTGTTGTGTGACTGGTTTTGCTTTGAGAAAGTACAACATACAGTTGGACATGAGTAAAAACATGTTCAAGAAGCACAATACCAACATTTCCAATGGTCTGACCCTAAGACTTGTTGATTGTGAGAAAAAAAGCAAGATTAGCAGGAAACTGGGTGTATATTAGCTTTAAGGGGGTCCAGTCCCATCAGGGTAAAATATGAATGGGATGTGAGGTATGGCAACCAATTCACCAATTCTTTTTCCTGAAGCCACTTTTGCCAAAATTTCTGAAGTACTGAAGCTTTCCACAATCAAAAAATTATTGTATGGATTGGATAAACTTTTGGGCTCTTCATTGTCATATCCTAATATGATTCTATCAAGCCCATCCTCATTGTCTATATTGGCAGGATGAGAACTTTCAAACCCAGCATGAGACATTTGGTTGTTGACGTGGTCCAGAATGGTTTGTAGATCAATTTCTGGAACCTCATCACCCCAGTTTCTTGGTGAATAAGCAGGTTAGAGGCTTTCAGAACTACTGTTATTTTCAATAAGACTTGTTTTCAGTATTTCTGTTAGAAATTAATGATCAATATTTAGTATAATGAATGTTTTGGTTGTTTTGTTGTTTTGTTGTTTTGTTGTTTTGTTGTTTTGTTGTTTTGTTGTTTTGTTGTTTTGTTGTTTTGTTGTTTTGTTGTTTTGTTGTTTTGTTGTTTTTTTGTTTTGTTGTTTTGTTGTTTTGTTGTTTTGTTGTTGTTTTGTTTAACTTTTTTTTCTTTTTTTTGGATTGGATTTCAAAGTTTTTGGGTGTGGAAAAAATTTTTATTTGTTGAAAAAAATTATCTTGGTAGTTTTTGATTTAAATTGAATTAAATTGAATTAAATGGATTGATTTTGATTTGTTTTGATATATTTTGATATATTTTGATTTAAATTGATTTGATTTGATTTATTTTGATAAATTGATTTATTTTGTTTTGTTTTGATTTAAATTGATTTAATTTAATTTAATTTAAATTGATTTGATTTGATTTAAATTGATTGATTTTGATTTAAATTGATTGAGATTGATTTAGATTGATTTAGATTGATTTAAATTGATTTGATTTGTTTTATTTTGATTCCAATTGATTTAAATTGAACTGTTTTGATTTATTTTGATTAGGTTGATTTAAATTGATTTAAATTGATTTATTTTGATTTATTTTGACCTAAAGTGATTCATTTTGATTTGATTGTGATTTTGAATTTATTAGGGGGTATCAAATATGACCAAATCCACAATTAAAACCAGTGAATTAGCTTTTTCAACAAAATTTCACTTTTGAGATTTTTGAATCATTTTATATTGATATCCATGGTTTTTAAAAATGGTGGATTTTCAAAACCAGTTGATTAGATAATGGTGGATTTAGTCATATTTGATACCCCCTATTTTGAATTTATTTTGAATTTATTTTGAATTTATTTTGAATTTATTTTGAATTTATTTATTTCTATTTATTTATTTATTTTTATTTAATTTCATTTATTTGTATTCGATTTTAGTTAATTTTATTTATTCTTAATTTTAATTTTAATAATTATTAATTTTTATTCACATACAACAAACTTTTTTTTTTTGGAGGGAACAGCAGATACAAAGGACAGACATTGCTGATGGATGGCTGTCCTGAATTCCTGAGAGCAGGAATCAGCAAAGCTGGCTGTTCTCCGCTGAGGACAGCCATTGACAATGGCTCATTGATGTTGATAACTCCTCTTCACTGGGAGCAGCCATTGTCAATGGCTGTTCTCAGCAAGGAGGGGAAGTGACATAGATCAACGTTGACCCATTAGGTTGTATCTGACCATATGTCATGCAACCTAACGGGTTGAAGTCAACCCGTTAGGTTGCATCAATACATCCTGTACACTTGTTACAGGATGTGTTTGGCGCCAGGAGCCTATATTTTTAGTTCTATAGTAGATGTCATGAGGTCATGGGGACATAGAAAATACTGTGCTCAATTCAACACAATTCCCATTGCATCATAGTGCATTTGAACTGTAATAAATTAGAGTAGAATATACAACAACATTCTAGAACTTTCCCCTGAAGACCTCTAGAATATAAAAGGAGGCCATTTCCTGGCCTAGGATTGGATCCTCAGCATATTCACCCAGTACCACATTAGTAAGTACCCTGAATATTCTCCTCCTACTTTTAGAGTAGTGTTATCCCCTTATTATCCAACCCACCTTGTTTACTGGACTAGTTGTCAAGCTACCTTAGAACCTCCCCATCTTAGACCTTGAACTACTCCTTATAAAGCAGTTGCTGCAAGACTACCACCTCTGACAGTAGCCAATCAGCTCAACTGCTTGCCAGCTGCTTGTAAAAATTTGATTGTTACTTATCTCTCAAAAAGACAGAAAAGATAGCCAAACCTATACGTTTAGCTGTTAGTCTTCTCCTGATTGACTAATTTGTATACCAAATAAGCAATTAAAAAGAAGTTTATGTTATCCTCTGTGCATAGTTTGGACACTATAGAGAGAATAATAGTAATTATTATTCAGATAACCTTTCAGCACAGTGATAGTACCTGGCTTTTTATAGACATTGAGCCAGTGTTTCATACACATAGCTGACAGCTGACATGTGGCTTTTGGCTTCAAGCCATCTGCAAAAAATCAAATAGTTGAAAAAAGAACCATTTTGTTAATGGTGATATTCTCACTTATAGATCTGAAGCTTGAAATATATAAAGCATCTTGTTTGCTGTTCCACAGGTATTATAAGAGGTGTGGCTAGAACTTGTTTAATATTCAGGTTCCTACCACACACAGCACCATGATTTGGCCATGACAATAATTAATAAATGATTGATTGATTCTTTTGACAGATTTTGACAAAACCTGATGCTAATAAGTCCAAGAATTCTTAAAAACACAATATTTACATTATTTCAATCAGCTCAAACACTTCTTAACTACTCTTGTACTAGATAATTAATCTGACTGATTTGTTAGAAGAAATAGAATTGCTAAGTCTGAGCCCAGATTGTTTGTTTCTCCAGCTCCTTGATCCAATCTAGACCCCCTTGAGGATCCGGGAAATCTTTTATGAGGGTCTAGATTGTGGGATCAAGCAGCTTGTTCTTCAGGTGAAATATAAACACAACAGAGCTATAAAGGGGAAATTGGGAGAATCCTTTGGCTTCCTGGGTTTCTTTTTTGCACTCCAATTTTCCTGTAAAAGGACCCTTGAAATTACGGGAAGTCAAACCCGTGATCACCTGCTGAATTCTACAGGTCTCTCCCGAGCCACAATTGTCTTATTTATCTTTGAATCACCTGAATCCATCAACTAAAAACACCACAAAGATGAAAATCACACTGAGAAATAGAGAAAGAAAGCATGTGATTTTAAAGAACAATGGACGACTTCCCTTCTTCTAAAATCTTCCATTTAGAAGGACGGGCTAGACCTTGCTTGCGAGGGGAAATTGATTGAGATAAAGTTTTCACTCCGTCTAAATTATCCTAATAAGGCGACGGTAAGTCCCCCAATCAGGCGTGAACTTTTCTTGAATATATTTCGTCGTCACGTGAGACTTATCCGACATGATCAACCATCATCAAAACCGTAGAGCAGGATTCTGAGAAGAACTCATGATGGATAGAAGTATTCCAAAGAAATCATAAGAGTCTGAGATAGGCTACCTGACCGGCTCTATGGCAAGGCTTTTTCTATCTACACAATTTTGCAAGGACCCTTCCAGAATATTTTGTGATGCTACGTGGGGGGGGAGGAGGGTGAATTTTCCAGATCAGCTTATGTATATTGCCTCAACTGGCTCTTTAGGAGAAAAACCTAGATGGCCTCGTATAATTTTAATTCCAAATATTCACATCACACTAGCTGAGTGACACCAAATAAGGCATCTGTTAAAAGATGCAAACACGCATCAGATTTCACAACGTGGGCTGAGTCAAGTATGAAAAGTACTACATGTTGCAAGCTGACTTTCTTGGCCATCGACGTCTTAGACTGCAACAACTCATCTGCTATCAAAGCTTCCATGAAAAGAACACACCATCCCAATCGAAATTTCTATGTTTGTCTATCACAGCCCGATTTCGGCCATGCAGGCAGCGGTCTGCGGCGAGGTTCTGTAAGGGGTGTTGCATACATTTCACTGACTCGCCGCAGCTCCTGATGAGATCCCGGAGCAATAAAATGTTTTGGGATTGTAACTTTCAATCCACCACTATATCTTGGAGTATCTTCGGACATAACCCAATACAGCCCAGATTCCTAGAGCGGAAATTCGAAAAATGATGATGGCCAACAAACAGGGTGGCGTTAAATTAATTACTGGTCAGTCCTTCACACCTCTCAACTGGCCATGTAATTAGTAAAACTGACAATCAACAACCTCTATCCTCTTCCATCTCTTCCATAGGCAACAGCCATCCTGAACTCGCGCAGGCCGTTGCCCAAAGGTACACCGTTAAGCTGAATCTTAAAAAACCCCGGACAGGACGACAGATGGATCTGATGATAATGGTTGAATCAATATCCAACTTTTTTTGACGCTTTTGAATTCCGTTCGTCGTTGCCGTCTTGCTGTCCACAAGATTAGGTATCTCCCTATGCAGCTGCAAAGTAAAAAAATTCTCCGACGGCGAAACTTCAGTTGCCATCGACGAATCTGTCAGAGAAGAAGGTTCGTCAAATCTGTTCAAGTTAACCTTTTTTCTCCTTCTCCTCTTTTCCAAATCAAACGTGGCTATCTCTGTCTTCTTCTTCTTTTTTTTGCAAAAACCTTGAGAGCGATCTCGGCCTCCATTATGTTCATTTTTGGTTCTATCCCTCCGCCTGTTTCTATCATCTAAAAATGACAACCTTTCATGACTTGCACAGATGTTTTCATCATTCAAACTGGGTTTAATCCCGGAGCTAGCCCGGGCAGTCCATCGGATCCTAACGATCTACTCATGGTAAGTTCAAGTTCCGATTCGATGGAGGTATCAATTTTTTTCCAGGTCGAAAAGTTTCCTTTGTTTTTTTAGAGTTTTCCTACTGACTAACTGGGGTCGTGATAATTTCTCAGGAGCTCTTGATTTTAATTTCGGCATGTAAGACGGCTTCAGCCAAGAGGATCACGGCTGTGATCCCATGTTTCCCTTATTCAAGGATGGATCGGAAGGACCGATCGCGGGCGCCGATCACGGCCAAGCTTGTGGCCAACATGCTCCAGGCGGCCGGCTGTGACCATGTAATTACCATTGACCTCCATGCCTCACAGATCCAGGGTTTCTTCGACATCCCCGTTGATAACCTCTGGATGGAACCCATCATGGCCAAATGGATAAGGGCCAACGTCGAGGATTGGAGGAATAGTATCATCGTCTCACCCGATGCTGGGGGCGCTAAACGGTTAGTAGAGATCTTCAACCCCAAATCTATTAGAATACTGACGCTTGAAATCTCTGGACACAGAGCGACGGCTTTGGCTGATAACCTGGATGTCGATTTTGCGCTCATCAACCGTAAACGGGCCCGGAAGGCGGGTGTACTTCGACAGTCGCTCAGTGGGCCTAATGGCCCAGCTGACCAAGCCGAGCTTGTCGAGGAAAAGATGGAGATCCTCGTCGGAGACGTCCGGGGCAAGAACGCGATCTTGCTTGACGACATGATCGATACCGGCGAGACTCTCACCCTGGCCGCTAAGGAACTCGACCAAGCCGGGGCTAAGGCCGTCTATGCTATTGTCTCACATGGTCCGTCTTCTCCCTTACCTTAGGGTAACATTTAACCCTCTCCTCTTACACCTCCACCCTTTTTTTGTGCTTGGGTGATGATAGGATTATTGTCCGGTGATGCTGTCTCTAAACTGGCCCATTTACCCGTCCTCAAATTGGTTGTCACAACCACCATCGACCAACGCTCACACATCTCTGAGTCTTTTGGGAAGCTGGAGACTATGGATATCAGCCCGGTATTAGCGGAGAGTATCCGACGAGTTGAGCGTTCTCTCTTTCTCTTTTTATTTTTTCAAACCTTGGTTTTTCTCTTGAATGTATCTTTTTCCTAATAGTCACTTGTCTGTTTTTGGACCGCTTTGGATTGGTAGACTCATAACGGAGAGAGTATCTCGATGCTATTTTCAAATACCTCTTGAGTTCCCCTTCTCTCTTCCACCACCTCTTTTCCCCCTCAAACCCTCCTAGATTGATCCATGATCACCACATAGATATATACAGATATATATACAGATATATATACATATATATATATGTATATATGTATGTATTCACAACACGATAACATCAGCAATGTCATTTTCATTTTTCTACACAGATTTTATCCGCAGATATGTGTATAGACTTGGTTCTGCGTTGGTCGTATTATTACACATTTAGATAGATTGCATTTCCACATCACCCTTAAAACCAAAAAAGCAACCACCTCTTACCCCTTACCTTTTCCTTTTTCCGTCGATCACTTGCAACGACAGCAGCAACAGCATCATCTTCTTTATCGCCTCTTCTTCTCCCTCTCAGGGACCCCCTGTGTCTTGTTTCTGATCTTTGTCCTGTGTCTGTTTTGGAAGGGTGAATTGAATTTGATGAGGGCGGAAAACTCTGGGTCAATTACCTTTTGCTTTTTCTAGTATTACGTATTGATGTGCAAACAAACCCTTCCACTCCAAGAATATCTTCTGCCCCAAAGATATTCTTGGAAAAGAGAAAGCAACAGATCTACATGCAAACGATGATCTTGAATTCTTTGCTTGCCCCGAACCCACAACAGTCCACGAAGAACCAAAAATAATTTGCTTTTTTTTTGGGCGGCGTGGCCCTTTCTTTGGGTTCCTGCGCCGAGTTGGTGATGTCACTCTGAGAGTGTCACCTGCACTGTCACTGAGCCAGTCTTCCCCCGGGGTCTCTCTCTCCACCTCGATCATCACCAGCACCTATCACCTCGCAGTCGATTGACCAGCTGCAGCACCACCACTAAACCCTTGGTCTTCACCTTCTCTCTCTCTATCTCTCTATCTCTCTCTATCTCTCCCCAACCCTTCTCTCACTCATCTCTCTCCTACCAACTAAATCCAAAATCAAGATATTTATAACGCTCACAGACCAACCAGCATGCTTCCCTGGAACCCAACTCGCGAACTGGCGGCACAGACTCAAAATTATCTTCATGCACTCGGTGGCGGGAATGCTGCTACCAATAACGAACACCAACAGAACATCAACAACTACAACCAAAACGGCCATCCACTCTACAACAATAACCAATCCCAACAACCATTTCAGACTGGAATTCAACAACAATCCCCTAACCAATCTCCCCAGTCCTTAAACCCACCTCAGCTTCAACAACAACAACATTACCAACAACTACAACATCAGCAGCAGCAGCAACAGCAACAAATTCATCACCAGCAGCAGCAACAGCAACAGCAACAGCAACAGTTTCAGCAGCAGAAGCATCAACAGTTCCAGCAGCCTCCACAACCACAACCACAACCACAGCAGCAGCAGCAGCCACAGGCCCAACAGACTCAACAGCAACCAAACCATCCATTGCAGCCTAACATTGGACCACCGCCTCCTAATCAAAACCCTTCAGGAAACATCACCCTTCCTCAGGTCCTTCACTACCTTCAATCTACCCATCGCACCCACCTAAGCTTACAGAATAGCTGGGAGATCGAACGAGCCGAACTCAGGGCTAGGGTGGCCCTACTTGAAGGTGAAAAGAGAAGCTGGGAACAAGCCAAAACCGACCTGGCGAGGAGAGTTAGGATGCTCGAATGGGCTCTCAAGATGGAACGGTCAGTTTTCATTATTAATGCGATTTCTTTTCTCCCAATAGCAACTGAGATCCTGATTTGTTCTCTTTAGGTCCAAGTATCTATCCCACAACCAGAACAAAGAAAATACCAACGCATTTACTATGGCCCTACCCCCTGGAAAATTGGCTGCCTTGCGAATGGCTGAGAACGTCGGTGGCCCCGCCTCCGGTTCTGAGTCTCCGGCACGAGCCGATAGTCCTAAGTACGATGAACAAAACGCGGCTTCATCAGCTGGTACGTGTCAAGCTCTACCATACGCCTTATGCGCCTATCCAGCTGAAATTTGTTCTCGAGTTTCAGCTCGACCAACTGGCCCAACGGTCATGATTTCTGATACGAACAATCAAGAGCAATCCCCACCTCCTAACCCACCCACCAATCTACCTGCTCAAGTCTCCACCGCCCCCACCCATTCCATCTCGATCGCCCCCCCTTTGCCTGCAGTCGCAGCACAAAACATGTCCCGAATGGGAACCAATGGGAATGGCAACACCTGGATAAACGGTATGACCGGCGCTGGTATGGCAACCATGATGGGTGGTACCGGGATCGGCTTTGGGACGACAGCTATGGGGATCGGCAGGGACCCGAAAGCAAGAGCAAGGAGCAGAGACTATCTCAAACAGTATGCCATCATTCGAAATTACCAATCCAACACCCTTGGTGCTGATCTTCTCACCGATCATCCTTTTTTCACTTACAGGTGTCTACAGGAGATTAACTATCTTACCTCGAACCCCGTCCTCAACCCACTTCCCCAGCAATCTGCCTTAATTCCCGGGATCGAACGGCCACGTAAGATGTTGAACGAAACTCAAGCCCCGATCCAAGGTGGACCGAACCAAGCTAATGGCCAAATCCAAGCTGCTTCGACCGCACATCAACCTGGCAACAACCAACAAGCCAATTCATCACCCAACCCGATCCATCGACCTTTGAACCATCCTGGTGGTCCCCAGGATCAAGCCCAACGATCGGCTCTCTACCAGGTCTCGACGATCGATAATCAACATCAGCCTAATGTTTCCTCATTCTCACAGCATCCCGGGGCTGCTCCCCAGGGATCTAATGTCCATCATACGAGCTCAATCGTTTCCGGTGCACCGGTCATGACTCGCGCTCGCAGCTCCTCACGACCTCTCTTGATCACACCAATGAATACCGACGCCGGGATCCCAGCGAGCTCGTCAAACACCCCTTTGCACAACTTAACTGTCGCTAATCTTCCTCTTCTCTCTCCCGCCGAGCAATCCCTACTCGGTTCAGATTCCTCAACTTCGGTCGGTAATCGGGAGGACGAGTCGCAAAGCAACAATATGCACAACAACCCTAATGGGATCGTCTCCAATCTTGGCCCCAACGGTATCTCATCGGAGACCCACCCAGATCCACCGGAGATCTCTGCTCCGGAACAAACAATATTCAGAGCGACCAGCGGTGATGGTCGACTATCCCCACTAGTGATGCACGGGCGGTCTTCCGATGGTGGCGACGGGAGCGATGGACCTGAGGATGGGAACGTGTCGGTGTTTGATGATGCTGATGAGTCGCGGCTCACGGCGATCTACCGTCCAGAGTCTTCAGAGTCGTGGAAGGAACAGCTCCGCTTGGCTGGCGAGAAGGAGAAGATGCGGATGAGCAGAAAAGAGCACGAACGGATGCCTCCTAAGACCGGCCCTCCTCCGACACTCGATCACCATCCTATCAAGCCGGACGAGGAACTTGCGGGGTTAACTTTGCATGATCACCCTGTTCCTGCTAACAAACATATAGGATCATCTTCCACTCCTAACACTTCTAACCCTACTGGAACTGCCTCTGAAGGAAAGAACTCTACTAATGCTGGCTCGGTCGCTCCGAAAGGCTTCGATGGTTATAAAGTTTGGAAACCTAAAAGCACCCTAAGATCGTAAGCTTTGTCACCTCGAAGCTGTAAAACACAACCCATGTTGTCCTTTTTATTTAAGATGGTGGCTCTTTTAGACATTTGGATGCTGCACGGTGTATTGCATTCGATCGGTATGGACTGGCTATTGTCTCTGGAAGCGATGATTGCACAGTTAAATTGTGGAGATTGAATCCGGCCTCGATAGCCAAGTGAGTAATTTATTTCCGATGGGATGGAGACAGGTGTTCAAGAGTTGACGGAAGTGCGCGGCAGCCCGAGCCCGTCGAGTTGGCCTGAGACAGAGCCACAGATAACTTATCGGGGACATTCGGCGACGATCACTAGTGTAGCGATTTCCTCGTCGCCACCACGGATCTATTCTGCCTCGTTAGACTCTGTTGTCTCAGTTTGGTCGCTGCCGCCACCGGAACACGAGACCTATGCGCCATACGACCCCCGCTCGCTGCTGGCGAGCTTTGTGGGCCATACCGACGCGATCTGGGACATGGTTCTCCTGCCTCTCCGGCTACGGGACGAAGCACTTTTGGCAACGGTTAGCGCCGACGGAACGGTCAAGGTTTGGAGCACCGACGAACTCAACTCTCCACTCAAACTAAGCTGGGGTTATGACGGCTTGCTCGACGATGATCCTCCGCCTCAACCCTCCCCTCCTAACGAACAAACCCTGATTGGAGCTAATGGGCTCCCTGTCAAGGTCACCCCCACTAGCGTCGCCGTCGTTTGGTCTGATCTTAAAAAAGTCGCCGTCTCGTACACCAATTCGGTCATCAAACTGTTCGAACTTGACAATGGTAAAGTCTCGCTTAGGTTAAAGAGTGACGAAACTTTTGGTCTGTTTTTTCATTTATCAACCCCCAAAATCACTCACACGCATACACCAAATCTGACGGTTTTTTCTCTTCTGTAGATGGCACAACAGCTACTCAAATCAATAAGATCGTCACCCATCCTACTCTGCCTCTCTTAATCAGTGCTCATGAGGATCGATTTATACGATTGTATGATTTGAACACGGGTGAGTTTAAGAGTATTGGATAAGATTAAGAAAAAAAATAAGAGCTGATTGAGAAACAAAACATGAGTAGGTGCATGTACGCATTCAATGCTAGGACATCTCGATTCAGTGACCTCACTATCGATTGACCCGACGGGATTGATCCTAGTATCGGGAGGCCACGACTGTTCGATCCGGTTCTGGGACCTAACCGGGTCCCGGACCTGTCTCCAAGAGATCTCCTCTCATCGATACAAGTCCAATCAAGAAGGCGTCCTCGACGTCAAGTTCCATCCCTCTTCAAACCTTTCTTCCTCTTCCTCCCTTCTTCCTGTTCATCTCAATCCTTCTAATAATCCCAACTCATCTGCTTTCAATCCCTTTCATTCTCTTAAATTCGTTGCTAGCTCAGGCGCTGATGGTACAATTAAAATCTTTGGTTGATTGATCGGAGACCTGTTTCTCCTTGACCCTTCTACTTTTCTTTCCTCATGATTTCTTTCACTTAGATTCTTATTCTTTTTTTTTTTTTTTTTTGCTTTTTGGTTAAGCTTTTTTTTTCTTTTTCCCCTTTGATCACATTGATTTCATGATGTATTTTCTTCTATTCAAGAAAGAAATAAGAAAATCTCATTTCTTTATCTTTATGTTTTCTATTTGTGTCAGGACATCTTTTTTGTTTTGCTTTTTTATGGCTCTTCTATTTTTGTTTTTATTTTTTCATGCAAACAAACCAAAAACTTTCTGATACTTTTCTTTTGTTAGACAAACAAGAAAAAGAGCAAAGACTAGTGAGAAAGGCATGTATCTTTTTCCTTCTTCCTATTTTCATCCCACCCAAAAATAAATAACCTAATTAGCCAAAAAAAACATTTGCAGCTATTATTACTTTTGTATTTTCGGGTTTTTGTCACAGCCTATGCACAATTTTTATCCTTCTTTTGATTTATTTCAATGTGGTTCTGTTGTGTAGATCTTTCTTTCTTATCATGGCAATTCACACAAAATATAAACATTAACCTTAAACATGAACAGTGACAAGTAGGGACATGTGGCTTGCATCCCATTGGAATTATTGTTTTTTACAGGTCAGCTGTTTCCTATGACCTTGGCTCTGATCCATGGTTATTTTTGGCTTATTTACCTTATTGAATTTCCCAGATGAGTCTGGGGTGTGTGTTGAGGTGGTCTCAAGAAGCCAAGGATGGTGTTGAAACTCGACGTCTTCTGCTCTCTATTTTCCTTTCTTTGCTCCATCTCCGCTCTCATTCCCGCTCCGCTCTCTTTCCTTCTCTTTCCTTCTCATTCCCGCTCCGCTCCCTCTTCTTAACCTAACCAGTACACATTAAAAATCAACCGGTACATCAATCAACTCCTCATCTCACAAATCACTAAAACCTCAACCAACCGGTACATCAATCAACTCCTCATCTCACAAATCACTCAAACCTCAACCACTGGATCTCAACAAACTCATCTTCATCTAAACCCGCTTTCCCATCTACCATCCTTTCTTTACCACTCTATCTCCCTTTCCTTTTTCTTACTCTTCCCTTCTTATCTCTCCCCTTCTAAATAAAATCATCACTCACTTAACTCCAACCTCTTATCAAATTCATCAACTCTGCTTGGACGTCTCGTCCTATCTCAACTTGGTGAGAAGTGAAATCAACAATCTTCCAATCTTCATTTCTCTTCATAATACTAACTCTCATTACTTTTCTCAGTCCTGTGCTCTATTGTCCTTTCCATAAATAAAACATCTTAGTTGTCTGTTAGAACCTAAAAATATTCTATCGGGTAGGACCTAGTTTCTTTTTCAAATCATTATTGTTCTTTAGTTCATTATTGTCTCTAATGTTTTTTCTTGTTCAGATCTGGTTTTAGTTCTTGGCAATTTATTCTTTGGTTCATTAGATGGGCCCCAGTAGGTGAACAGACCCCCAGAGTCCCTTGTGAGCATAGCACACACCAATAAAACATTATACCCGCAATATCCACCTCAGGCTTGGTTGCTCATACAGTGCAGGAGGAAACCATGGTCCAATTTGGTTTTAATTTGTTCTTGGAAAACATCTTGGTGAGTGATGATGTTTTGATTTTCCTCACTCCTTATGTTTTGGCACAGTCTGATATTTTGAATGGCTTCATCCCATCTATGAATCCCTTTCCCTGTATCTAACAGTGTCCTTGTGATGAAAAATGCCCAGATCCACCACAATGGGTCCATAGCAGACATTGTTGAAGCAAGCGGGTGTTGGCTGCTGTACTTGCCAGCCTAATTGCCCAACATGAACCCAATCACAAAGGTATTCAGTGTTCAAAAGTCCACCTTACAACAATATGAGAGCCTCTTGATTGGTGGGAATTTGGGGTTATTGATGAGTTTCTCCAGTTAGTATTTAAAGCTGAGTTGACCCAGAAGATTTTCCATGGGTCTGGCTTTGGTGTTTTTTTAGCTCATCAGGCTTTCCTTTAAACCACTTACCTTTCTCCCCTTATCACCTAATACTGGGCTTTGCCCCCCTTGATACGAAATTTCTACTACTCCGCTTGGCCCCTCTTGATATAAAATGTCTACTTACTCCTCAGATTCGGCCCTCTTGATCTTGTATGTCTAATACTTGGCTTTTTTTCCCCTCCTATCTCTCACCATGTCTGCTACTTGGCTTTTCCCCTCTTGTTCTAAAATAATTCCATGATTACAAATCTTTCCCTCGGGAAGTTGGAACATTTGCAGAAAGGCATTGCAGGAGGTTAGTTTAATTGTCGTTTGAGGTAGTCAAGATGAAATATGTACTAACCATCCATTTGTTCCATCACCGTTTTTGATGTGGTTTCCGTCGGATCGGAACAGATTGATATCAGGATTACCTTGCGCCCCCGGGACCATCTATTTTTGGTGGGGGAGTTCCTGTGATAGCTGTATGAGGAATGAGGTGATGCAGGTGCGGGGATGAACCAAGAGGGCCGGGGGTCATCATTCGGAATCCGGCCGTCTTGGCCGACAACCATCTCAGGAAACAAACTCCACCAACTGAGAGAAGCAGAGACGATGCTCACCATGATCCACCGAGCCCACTTCCGGACAATCGTTCACACATCCCGTCCCGTCCCGCTAAGAACAGGTCCAGCCTTCGCTTGCCACTTCGTCCTCGAAACTCTTGCCGCCGTCCAACCCACCGTTCGTCTCCTTCAAAGACGAACCTTCACCGCTCATTCTTATCCCTTCTCTTCCTCTGGTTCCTCGGGAGAACCTACCAGGCCCTCCGCTTCCGTCCAGCCGCCCGTCTCGGAAGCTTCTATCTCTGCCAAACTCGCACTCAAGTTCCCTGATGCTAAGGTCCGTGTCGAAGACGTCTCAGGTAGATTATCCTCTTGCCTTTCCTACTTCTACGGAGAACCATGTTTTCTGTCCCCGTTCCTTCCTGACCCAGACAACATCGGCCCTGGCGATCACTTTCCGCGATGTACTATCTAGGTGGGTGTGGGTCGTTCTTCGTCGTAGAAGTCGTTGAGAAATCTTTTGAAGGATTATCGATGCTCAAGCAACACCAAATCATTAACCGGACCCTGTCTGATGATATCCCGAGGATCCATGGCCTTCAGGTTGGCTCAATCTCCTCCCCTCTTGTCTTCCCACGTTATGACCCCGGGATCGATCGCTTTCTAATGACTCTTCTTCTCCTATCCTCCCATTTTACTACTAATTATGTATACATCACTTATTCTATCGTCAATCGATAGATTCACACAAGCGTCCCTTCCTAACATGAATCATCATCCTCACAACAAAACCAACATGAATGCATGCTCCGTTCCACACTCTCCCTCTCCAACGTAAACATTCCGTATCTCTTGTAATCATTACAACTTGAGAATTATGGTAGAATAGGTTCTCTAAAGGTTCCGATTTGGAAAGATTTCTTGCCCAAGACAACACAACCAAGATTAAGAAATATAGTCACAGTTGTACACAAAAATACGAAATAATAATAAAACCTTCCAAAGATGAATCCTGATTAATCTAAATAGGTAAAAGATGATTTATTTTTGTGATATGTTCGTTTGCCTTTAGTTCACATCTATATTATCATCCATCTATCCATCGTGAAGAGCACAACCATCGTCGGTTTCCCGTTAGCTTTACTCTCAGCAAACAAGAATATTACGCCGGCACGCCGTGTGTAGGCATGCGAGCGAAAAAGAATGCCTCAACAGTGAGTCGAACACTGGACCTTTTGCTGACACATCCGCAGACACCGTCTTGCGTGGTACTAGGCAAACGCTCTACCACTGGGCTACTGAGGCTGATGCTGGTGCGGGGGAAATACAACAACATCAATCGTATCTCGACATAATCACGGGAAGCGGGAAAGGGAATTCTGCAAGATGTGGAACATAACGAGTGAAACTATGGGTATTACTTGTATGGTGATTTCAACGGGGGGCGGTGATTTCAACGGGGGCACGTTAATTTCAACGAGGGGCACGGTAATTATAACGGGGGAAACGGTAATTTCAACGGGGGGGCACGGTGTAACTCGTCGGATCCAAGGGCGATGACCCAAGAGCTATATAATGTCCACAAGGTTCCGACTCCTGTAATGCCCCGACAAACAGAGAACCAGTTCCACTCAAACTCTTGAGACAGAATCGCCAGCTCAGTGCCAAGAAAAAACACCCATCCCAGCTTGGAGATAAAAGACTCAACTTGGAGCTCGGTTTGGATGTCGAGTCGAGTGCCTGATTCATCCAGCATCTCAAGAACTTCTCCAAATATCATTAAGTGGATATGAGAGTTTCCACTTTCGCTTTGATTTTTTTATCATCATTTTTACAGCATGCAGTACTAGTCATGTTCATCCCTGCTTTACATGAACCACATTTACCACAAATTATGCAGGGAGACGAGGCACATCTTGTAAGGATTTTCAGAGAAAAGAAAGAAACAAAACAGCATTGGTTCATACAGAGGTGAAAGTTCTAATGATCAGTTGATGGCTGGTTTTTGTTTTTGGAAGCTTTCAACCGACCCAGCAACTCTATCGACAAAGGTGGAGCATGGAGTGAACGGTATACAGCAGCAAGCCAACAAAATTCTGGCGCAGTTAACAAGGAGGGATGATATGAAGGAGATAGTCCAATCAGGAGCTGTAGTAATGTTAAAAGCATATATGACCATCGCATGGTTGTACTTTAAAACCTGGCAAAAAGGAAAACCTCATTTAAATGGTAAAGCATGGCAAGCAGTGAAAATTCATTCAACTGGTATGCTGCAGTCTTCTTGAGGGTCGGTGAACTGAGTCTGACATTTTTTTTGTTTTTTGGTAGATTGTAGGGCTTTTGGGATTCTCCAGCGACTTTTTAGCCTCTCATATTTTTACTTGAAGAAAGCCTATACTGAAGAAAGATCGATGATTGATGCCCATCTCCAAAGTCTGTTGCCTGGAGAATATTGGGTGGGATTGAAACATATCAGAGAGATCTGTCGGCAAGTTTTTGAACATGATACGGATGAGCGGATCCTTGGCGGAAATGAAGTGAGGAAGAAAGCAAAATGGTTTGAGATGAACACTCTTGCTAGTTTTCCTAATGATTTACTCCATGAAGAGATTGGAGCGCACAATAAAGTCAAAGAAAGAAAGAACCAGGAATTTCTTGAATGGCGCCAAAATATTATAGATCTCCACATCTTCCTGAATGGGCTCGAGGATGATTTACCAGCTATCGCAGAATATACCCGGTTGACCACATTTTCCTAATAATTGTATTTTTATTTAATTAATACTTATGCACAAACTCTGAGCCTACTGCTTCATACCTTTCACATCATGTGAGTTTAAACTTTGGTAATCAACACTTTACTGTAGCAAACACCAAAAGAATAATAGTAGTGATAAAATAATGATAAAGAGAAATTAAAAGGGAATAGAAGATGACTAAGACAAATGGAGTGAAATCATTAAGTACCTTTTTTTCTTCTAGTCCTAGCTACAACTCAAAGATAGACACGGTAAAATATGTAGGAGATAGATTAAAATAACACCAAGCCTGAAGGAAAGAAAAAATATCAATAAGAAGCAATCATGATAAACAGAGAGGGATAAAAATAGGGACTTGGTTAAATGACTCCCTTTTTTTGGAGTATTAACTCCCAAAAGAAGCAGACGTTGCCGCTACCCCCTTCCAACCAGCAACAGACTCACGCAGGATGTAAAAACGCTGTGGCACAATTTTGGGAGTCAATGCTCCAATTCCGCTGCACATGTTGGGAGTTGGATAGATACGTTTCAGAAAGAATAAAAAATAGTAATTTTGGGAGTTGATGCTCCAATTCAACCCCTCAATTTGCGAGTTGACCAGATTCTTATTAAAATTACTCATAAATTGATCAGATTCACATGTAACAACTGATCAATTTATATTAGAGCTGATGAGTGAAATATTTGGGGGACTGAGAGGCAGAATAAAAAAGATAAGATCAACTAGGATAAGATAAATAAGAATCTAGAAAAAAAAAGAACAAAATAAGAGGAAAAAATAAATAATGAGAAACAAATGACTAATAATTTTTATATTTATCCTTGGGTGCTGAAGCCTTGAGAGTATCTGTTAAAGCAAAACATTCAGCATATTTTTCCTTCCACTCCAATTCCTCAGGGTCAGCTGCAATCTCCCAGTCAATCTGGATGTTGGGAGTAGGAAAGAGCAGAGGATTGTTTGGCTGAACAAAAACAAAATTTGAAGTAGAATAGGCAAGGAAGATGGGGGGATTGTTTTTTGGGGGGCACATGGCAGGAAAAAAAGATTGGGAATTGATTTTGGAGAAAAAGAAAACTGGGCACTTGAAGGCATTGGCCAGTGGGTCACCCATGCTTGGCATACACATCCAGTTGGGTGGATTGCATTTCTTCTGGATGTCTGGAAACTCTATTCTTCTCAGCATGGTGTCAATTTCTTCAAAAAATATATTGACTTCATAGAATCTTCTGTTTTCAACAATGTGTTGATAAAGCTCTTCTTGTATGCTGGGAAATGCAATCTGACCTTGTCCAAGACAGTGCGCGGCAGCTCAAAATACACAATGGCCATCTGAATCTACATTGAGAGTAGTTTTGACATAATCTAGAAGGATCCCTGGGAGTTCAGTCTTGTAGCTAGAGTCTTACCATGCTTCATGTAGTGGTTGAATGGGTTCTGGGGATTTGGGACCTGGGGAAGATGCTGCAGGTGAAGAGATTGGCAGGCGGCTGGCAACTTGGATGGCACGGGGCTTCTTTTTTGGAGGTTCAGGAACTGGATCAGATCTTGCGGTGGCTTTTCTCACGGTTCTAGTGCAGGTGGGTGGGGCGGATACATTTATTTTATTCTCAGCTTCTTCCTTTTCTTTGTTTTTCTTTTCTGCTTCATCTTTTTTCTTGAATTTTTCTTCTCTTTATTTTTTGTTTTTGATCCTCACTGCAATCAGAGCTCCCCTCTTCCTTTTTTTGTCCACATATTCAAATGCTGAAGGGTCTCTAGTTGTTGATTTGGCCTTGTTTGTTGTGCTAGCCGTGGATTTTGGTTTAGAGGTTGCATCAGTCGTGGTTTTATGGGATTTGGGCTTGTTGGTTGCGCCTTTGGGTCTTCAACGTCCTTGAGGCACCTTCTTGGGAAGCTTGATGTCCACAACAGTCCCAGAGCCGCCCAACAGGTGGGGAATAGCGTCTAATTGAAGATTGCGCTGCGCAGGATTCATTTGAAGTATTCTTTCTCTTGTCTCATCAAGTTTTTCTTCCATGGTGGCATCAGGTGTTGGCTGGTTGCGTGGCTGGTTATTTTGATGATTAAAAGTAAAGAAAAAGTCAGTATATGAATTTTTATTGGTTTGGGAGATGTGGTTGTGTTTTTTGAGGGGGGGATGGGCGCTGACTCCCGTTGGGAGTTTTGTTGTGAGATGCTTTGCAGTGGCAACTCCTATTGACTCCTAAATAAATGAAGTAATCAATGATTTTGGCTTTCCAACTCCCTGATCTGGCAACTCCCAAAAAAGTGCCTCAACAAAACCCAAACCAAGATTTTGTGGCGGTTGTTTAGCCTTCCAACTCCCATTGAAACCCAAAAAAATTAGCCAATAAACTCCCATTGCCAATTGACCAGGAAGAATGAGGCTTACAACTCCCATCCTAAGATTGACACCCAACAGAAAACCAAAAATAAATAAATTAGCGCCCCAACTCCCATCTGCACGGGTCAAGAATGACGGCTCCCAAAGAGAAAATAATACATACAATATTATCCGGCCAACACCCAACAACACCCAAACACACATATTGAAACATCTGGATTAGATGGACAACTCCCATTGACTTCCAAAATATGGTCTGAAATCAGCTTTTTTGGGCAACAACTCCCAACACCCCCCCCCCTAAAAAAACAAAAAAAAGGAAAGAGTTAATAATAAAAAGTGACATAACTGAATATGCAATTGAGGATGGAATTCCTCTGGCTCCACCAATGCGCCCAAATCTACCAATTGAGCCAGATGGTGTTTGCAAGGGATCCCCATCAGGTTTTGATGGAAGCCATGGCAAGTGTCACTTTTGTGGAGGAATGAAATGGCTGTTCAATTGGTCTGAGCTTTCCAGCATGCGTAGTGAGTGATGCATCCATGGAAATTCTCAAATATCTTGGCTATATTACACAGAGATTAGACCTTCTGTTGGTGATACTGAGCTGAGATTTTGTGCGCTTGAGCCCCCAGAGCATTAGTGGTCATCTTGATGACAGAACTGAAGGAATGGTTGGGGCCAAGGAGATGAGATTTAATGAAAGCATGACCAGATTCCATTCAAGAAGTTGTTTGGTTGTCAAAATGGGTGATTGATGTTGTCCAAGCATTTGAGAATTTTTCTGCAATTGAGAGCCACTGAGATTCCATGTACTTCTGAAAGTTGGCGCCAAATTTAGAAGACAACTGGGACAAAGCAGATTGGAATTTTGATGGAGAAGATATTTGATGACTTGATTCCATTTTTCAATCATCTTGGATTCAGAACACTTTTTTTTGATGAACTTGGTGCTGTTGGTGACCAAGTTCTTCTCAATGTGTCAGATGCACAGCATGTGGTAGGTGTTGGGGAAAATTTGAGAGAGGGAATTGATCAGAGCTTGTTTGCTGTCCGTGATCAATGGTGGGCCGCTACGCTATGCTATTTGACCGCTAAGTGTTTGCATAGGGGTGTTTTTTTTCCCAGAAAATTTGTAGTGTTAGCTGAATTTACACTCCGCTACACTAACAGTTAGTGTAGCAACAAATTTCTCAAGCCATTTTTTTGTAGTGTTAGCTGGGAAAATTCACCGCTACGCTAACAAGTAGTGTAATGTTTCTGGCGCTAACAGATTTTGAAGTTCTCAGTAGCGTAGAAGCATCATTGCTACGCTACACTAAATGTTAGCTGTTAGCTGATATTTTTCCCGCTAAATGTTAGCTGTTAGCTGAATTTTTTCCCATTACACTATGCTCAAACATCAAATTTCCTTTGCCTTCTAACTGTTAGTTTTACCAGTTAACATGGCTGCTGCATAAAAGCTGGTTTTATGGTGTCAACAGGTAAAGTTCTGCTGCATTCAAGCTCTTAGAAGTGAAATCCAACTTTTTTCTCTTGTTTAAATTCAAACCAGGGCCAAACTTTCAGATCCAGCAAAGTGAAAAATCTGAAAAGTTTTTTTTTTGGTTGGATTACATATTGTTTTATTTTACCAATAGTTGGTGTGAGGTGGTTGGGAAAAGAAAGGGATGTGGGAATGGTGAAAGTTTTTCCCTTGCACAAAATGTCTTGTTTTGCAGCTTTGATGCTTTCAAATTAGTATTTCAATGACTCTTATGAATCAAATCAGGATTCCAAAACAGTATCGTCCCAATATCCATCATTTAACATTGAAGGCATTTCAATAAAAATACATTAGACATCAACATAAGGAAATATTCCTAAATTTTGAGGCCAAATGAAGCTCATTTTATAGTTAACAGGGGGGATGGCCAAGTGGAAAGCTCAGAAAGCCACAGTGGATTGTTCTTTTATGAGCCAAATGCCACATGGAAAAACAATTTGTTTTTGAAAAAAAAAAAAAAAAACTTAGAGATAGATACTAAAAATAAATTAATCATAAATAAGCTGTTTTAATTGCTGTACTTGCTCAAGTACAGGAGTTAAAAAAGCATTGTGATTGCTTTACTTGTGCAAGTACAGCTTTTTGATTGCTTGACTTGTGCAAGTACAGGATCCTAATTGAGCAGAGTGGACCAGCTCAGTCCTCAGACAGGGGAATTTATCACTCCTGCCATACTGTAAGTAACTGCAACATACCTCACCAGTGTCACCCTCATTGGTGAGTAGGATTTGTGATGAGTTTGACACCAATTAGGTATTTTGCACTCACTTTTAATATAGCAGGAGTTATAAATTCCCCTGTCTTGGGTCAAATCTGGTCCACTCTGCTCAATTAGGATCCTGTACTTGCACAAGCAAAGCAATCAAAAAGCTGTACTTGCACAAGTAAACCAATAAAAATGATGCTCTAACTCCTGTACTTGAGCAAGTACAGCAATCAAAACAACTTATTTCTTATTTATTTATTTGTAATATATCTATCTTTAATATATTTTTTTTATCTTAATTTTTTTTTTCTTCAAAAACAAATTGTTTTTCCATGTGGCTTTTGGCTCATAAAAGACCAATCCAGTATGGCTTTCTGAGCTGTTGATTTACCCACCCCCCCTGTTGACTGTAAAATGAGCTTCATTTGGCCTCAAAATTTAGGAAAATTCCTTATGTTGATGTCTAATTTATTTTTATTGAAATGCCTTTGATGTTAAATGATGGATCTCGGGACAATACTGTTCTGGAATCCTGATTTGATGCATCAGAGTCATTGAAGTACTAATTTGAAAGCATCAAATCCTGAAGGAAAGACATGCACTGCCAGCATAATTGCCTAGGATGAAGTCATCCCAGCTAAACTGGGATGCACTCAACCAATTTAAACTTGGTTGAAATCAACTGATGAAATATAAATCCAAGGGACCCCCCTTGGTTTTATATTTCATTGGTTGAGTTCAACCTACTTTAAATTGGTTGTTTGCATCCTAGTTTAACTGGGATGAACTCAATCTAGGCAAATATGCTGGCAGTGATGATTTCTATACTCCCGCAAGTATAGCACTAAACTACCAGTTAGCTTAGTGCTAAACTAACAGTTAGCTCACTGAAAAAGTGCACTACACTATCAGTTAGCATAGCTGAAAAGAGTGCTAGGCTAACAGTTAGCGTAGCAGAAAAGAGTGCTACGCTAACAGTTAGTGTAGCTGATAAGAGCGCTACACTAACAGTTAGTGTAGCTGATAAGAGCGCTACACTAACAGTTAGTGTAGCTGATAAGAGCGCTACACTGACAGTTAGTGTAGCTGATAAGAGCGCTATGCTAACAGTCAGTGTAGCTGACAAGAGTGCTACACTAACAGTTAGTGTAGCTTTTGTTCCAGCTAACAGGCAATTTCTGTAGCGTTAACCTTTTTTTTTGATGTCGCTAACGCTACGCTACCCTCTATTTTTTTTTGATGTTGCTAACGCTACACTACCTGCTATTTTTTTTTGTCAAAAAGGTTTTAGTGTTAGCTGAAAAAATCTTCAGCTAACAGTAACTTTGTGTTAGCGTAGCAACAAAAGCTAAAATTACGCTACACTACAGCTATTGTTAGTGCAGCAGGCCCACTGTTGCCGTGGTGACTACTTCAGGAAGGGGAATATCATTTGAAGTAAAAATATTGAGGAGATTTCAAAGCACCCATTTGTAGTAGTCTTGACTTTCTTCATGTAGAAAACAAAAAGCTAGACTGAAAGATTTGTTTTCTCCGGTTACGCCGGCAATTTGGAGGAGTGGCATCTTATATTTGTTTGTTTTATAAGTGCAATCAAGAAAATGCATGCAGTGATAAGAGGAGAGGAGTTTGACAGAAACAAAGAGCAGTGAGGTTGCCATTGCTTTCAGTTCTATCCATGGTAGTGAAGTCAGAGTTCTGGAGAGTTTTGGAGAAATGAACAATGGGGCTGATGCCGTGGAGCATTTTTTGAGTAGCCTTCTTGCATGCTGTGTAGATAGTAGAAATGGTGGCCAAGATAGTCTTGTCGGGGTGCTTTTTCTTCACAGTTGCAAGGATAACTGAGGGTTTCAATCCAGTGTTGCCAAGTTTTTTCATTTCTTCAAAGAGGGATTCAGTAAGCGGATGGTTGGCGGTGTGGGCAGAGGGATCAAGAGATGAGGGGTGGTTATGAGAGGGATTAGAAACAGAGAATTTCCAGTGGCCCTTCTTCTTCTGGAAATAAGTGGAAGCAGAAAAGGGGCAGTTGATCAAATGGGTGACCTTGGGGAGACGTTCATCGCCTTTGCACTTGTTACAATCTGGGTTACCTTCCCTACAAGACAGAAAAGAGACAAAACAAATGTTAGCAACAGGAAAAAATAGATAAAAAAAAAAGGATAGTGTGAGGAGGTATTTTAAAAAATGAAATGACAGAACATAAAACCTTCAAACTTGCCTAGAAACCCCCAAAAATGTGATAAAAAACAGAAATGAAAACCAGTCAGAATCAGTTAAAATCATGGGATGAGGAGAAGAGAATACAAGATTATGACATGAAAAATATGAGAAAAATGCTGACCCGTCACATTTAAAATGGGCACTTTTTCCAGCAACAGTCCTCTTTGTCAAAATGGCATAGCCTTGAGCTTGAGCAAATTCCTTGATGGCAGCAGAGAGGGTTTCCAAGTTATTGTAAATGCCCTCAGGTGAAGGTAGAATATTGTGGACTTCTTCTTGTTGATTCTCAGAGTTTTCTTGATGGTTGACTTCATCTTCTTATTTAGTGGATTGATTTTTTTCATTTCTAAATGTTGAACTAGTTCAGCAGCTTGATTTTGATTTTCTTGCTCATGTTCTTGGTGCTCATCTTCTTTGTCATTTTTTTTCTAGTATTTTTAAACAGGTGTCAATTATCTTCTGTTGT
Organism: Puccinia hordei; assembly: GCA_007896445.1. Taxonomy (NCBI): domain Eukaryota; kingdom Fungi; phylum Basidiomycota; class Pucciniomycetes; order Pucciniales; family Pucciniaceae; genus Puccinia; species Puccinia hordei. The sequence goes on from RDRW01000125.1 coordinate 97,492, forward strand.
CTAGCTTCTTCTTCTTTTTCATTTTGAATTTGAGGGTGAATTGCATCAGGACTAGTATTTACAAAACTACTACTACCAGAATTATCTTCTTTGTCATTTTTTTTATCTTCTTTTTCATTTGTTTGTTCATTTTCTTCATTTTCTTCATATTTTTTTTTTTTTTGGAGTTGTTTCTTTTTTTTCATGTTGGGTTTTTCTAAGGTTTTCTTGAGGAATTCATCAATATTCTATCCTGGCTTCTGGTAGAATGAGGGGGTGAGGAATGGGGATGGGCAATCTTTAGGGCTGGTGGAAATCTTGGTTTGGTATGGTTGGGTTGTGTTAGAGTTGTGGAGTGAATCAATGGTGGGTGTTGTTCACTAGTTCAAGGGGTGTCAATTGTTTGTTCTGTTTGGTTCAAGTGTATGTTTTTTTTTTTGCTTGGGATTCAACAACTGCCTCTGATGTGTGGTTGGAGTTTTTTGGGGATTGACTCCCGTGCTCAGTCTTATTTTTGGTGTAACAACTCCCACAGGGGTTGCAGCTCTTTTTTTCTTTTTTTTTGCAATTATCCTGCTGACTCCCAATTCTAAAGCGGAATTGGGACATCAACTCCCAAACAGTTGAAGCTTGGTTGACAGGGGGTAGCAGCAACATCCGCTTCTTTTGTGAGTTGATACTCCAAAAAAAGGGAGTCCTTTAACCAAGTCCCTAAAAATAACAGAAATGAGATGAGAATGAAGTCTACCTCCACTTGATCTAATTCAAGGCTCCTCCTGAATTTCCTTTTTCTCAAACAGTGGTTGATGTGGTACTAGAATTGAACAGAATAGGTTGATTTCAGCAGTGAATAAGGGAAATTGGTTTGACAGCAGTCTGAGTTCATGGTTCTTCTTGAGTCTGAGGTTCTCACTTGGACTTCCTCCCGGCTGACGAGGCTATACAACCTCGTCAGCCAGGAGGAAGTCCTCCTGGCCGACGGGTCACACAATTGAACTCAAATATTCAATTCACATTTCATATAAATATGCATAAAACTTGAAAAAGCTTCTGTTGAGTTTTTCTTGTTTTCTGTTCCTCCCAAAAATCATGTCTTTCTTTATCCTTCATAAATCAACTTGAACCAGACTAGATTGCATCACTGATACTAGTTTTTTCTTAAATACAACTCTTAGTTCTGATGATTGCTTTTTCTATTTTTTGATTCATTCTCTGATTATTCAAAATTGTTTAGTAAGAATTAATGCCTCTTATTATTTGTGACTCATAAAGTATCAACTTGACTAACTCATCTGGCCTGACTAAAAGAGATTGAGATTCCTTGTCTAGTTTGTTATTTCCAAGTACTTATTTTTTTGTCTCTCAGTTTTTATTCATTATCATTTTCTTATTCATTATTACAACCACCACTTGATCCTTTTATTTAGTCTTTATAAGTTAGACTTATCCAAGAAATTAAATCCAACATTAGAATGTGTTTTTATCTCATGAGTGGGTAGAGAATTACTCATGAATGCTGACACTCCAGGAAAAACCCTGTTTCTCTGGACTACAAAATCAGCTCAGCCAAGGGTCCTTTGTTTTAAGTGCTGCTTCAGGATTCAGTGTAACATATATTCTCACAGTGTGAGGTTTTGGTTTTGAGCCCCACAGTATACATTACAGCCTCTTTGACTGGAGGAAGCTACCTCTGGTTGAAGAGGCCATACAGCCTTCTTGAACAGAGGGATTTCCTCTGGTCAAAGAGACTTTCTGTTCTCTTTGACTGGAGGGACTTCCTCTTGTTGAAGGCTGGGGGTTATGTAGGTTTTCTTACATACACCCCTATATGTATAGCTATGGGGTATACCTATACCAATGCATACATGAGGGGCATGTGGTTTGCACACCTTTTTTATGTGTATATGTGTGAATCACCAGGAAAGACAATGATCACTTTTTTACAAGTTACATCAGAAAGTACAAAGGCCCCTTTATACTTTGCTATGTCACTTGTAGAAAAGTGATCATTGTGTTTTACTGGTGTTAATGTACCCATACATATACACTTGAAAAGACCGTGCAGCCCCCATGCCCTTTGTGCCTTGTTCAAACCTCAGAGGCAGAGGATCCATCAATGGATGGGAATCAATCCATGCTAATTGCAAACCTGAAATGCATCATCCACAATAGATTTTCCTTGTGATTGTTTCAATGAAAATTAGATGTGTCAGAATTTGAGCATCTGAGTCGGCTCACCTCTTTCCTTTTTCTCTCCTTCTCCCGTGTCCCTGTTCCAGTTCCAGTTCCTGTTCCTGTCCCCAGTACTTATTTGTCAGCCTCCCTGATGCCAAGGCCAAGTCCTTCTAGCTACAGGTGGTGCCTACAGGTGGTGCAAAGATAGATGGAAAGAGTATATAAACTCTGGGTAAGGTAAAAAGATGCAATTCCCAAAAGATATGGGGGAATTGTGACGTAAAAATTGAGAGAAAAATGAGGAACTAATTATATTAAATAAATTTAATATAATTAAAACCAGAGGGGCCTGATAAATCAGGGGTGGTTTAGATCCCTCTAAGGTATCTTACAAATAAATTGCAGAGGATTTAGGTACCTGGAACACTGGTGCCTGTTGGAACAGGGGTGGTTTAATCCCAGGAAAGGAAAGTGGGGAATATCTTCAAGAAAAGGGTTATTACTTACTAGTAATAAACCTTGAGGGATCTTGGGGATATTCTGGGTGAAACTGGACAGTTTGAAGCGCTTGGATGGATGGATGGTAGAGCTGGGTGGTCACTGTGAAGTTGTTGGGGAAGACAGGGCTAAAGAATAACTACTAAGAGGCTTACCAGACTGTGTTATAAAGATGTATATCTAATAATAAGTGGGTAAGGTTGTTAGTGGGTATTGGGAAGCATGAGGAGCCTTCTTTGGGCGGTTGAAGAGCTCCTTAAATAGTCTTGAGTTCCCTCTGGGGACCCTGTAGGTATTATTGGCCAACTTGTGGGATCTTTGGACCACATTTTGGCCATTTTTGCTTTCTTGGTGACGCTTCAGCAGCCCCTGCTTTGAATACACGTCACCAATTGATTTTATTAATGTATTTTATTATTATTTATATATTTATACTGACTTACAGTCTGTAGTACATTAGTACTGTTTGTTATAGATTTAATACTAGTGGCTTATTTGTATTTATAATAAGCCACAGTATTGTTTGTACTGTTTGTTCACTCAATATATTTTATTTATATAAATAATACTATTCATTATATTTAATTATTTAGTCCCCAGTAATCTTCATTACATATGTAACATATGTAATGATGTCACTGGGGCGTGTTTTTACTGATTTGGATGTACCTGAGTGACTGTGGAGTCCGCGTGCCAAGCTGAGAGCCTGTAAGGGGCTTAAAGCTTGCGCGGGGGCTTATATCCCAACTTTGGCGCGGGCTTTCAGTCACGCGGGTTGAACTTCAAGTTCTGCGGACTGCGGTACGCGGGGTTTGAGTAAAACACGGTGTATTTACACTACTGGAAATGGGGTTTAAGCATATGTATTTATATATATAAGCATTAATTAATGCAAGTGCCTTTTATTAAAGGTACTTGCTAATTCTTGTAAGCTAATTTACATAGTGAAGGAGTGAGAATTAGGGGTACCTGTGAGTGAGGTACCCTAGGTTAATTTTAGTGTAGATTCAGAATATCAAATAATATTCTAACTATTATTTGGTATTCTATGTATTTTATAATAATTTTTGTGGAAAACTGTCAACTAACTGGACTCTATTCCACAAATAGTGGCGTGTACAGTAAGTAATAAAAGGTCTAACACTTAAAAAAGTGTAATAAAAATAACTATAAGCAAAATTACTTTGGTGTTTTGTTTAAAAACACTAAGTATTAAAAAAAACAGGTTACTACCCTGCTGCCAGACTTCTGTTATGGGAATAAATATCCTCAGAAGGGCTAACAAGACTTTAACACGGTTCTTCCAATTAAATTAAGAGTATTAATTTAATTGGGGGGTTTTGAAGAACTCTAACTATTAAAGATAGTTATAAGTATAAAAAAGGCCAGTCCTCCTGACTTACAGGAGAAGGTGTACGCCTTGGTAGCTTATAATAAGTTATCTAGTAATGGTTAAAGTTGATGGGAGGAGGATGTCTTCCATTTGGTGAAGAAACCTCCTCCTTAAATAATAAATATTATGTATTAATCCCTCTGTATTTTATTTGACAGTGGGGATTGGGGAAATGTTAACAGGTGAATCTGATCAGCCTGTTCGTGGTAAGAAGTGAAACATGGTGTCATTTTTAATTAAAATGATGCTATATTTATTTCACATTAATTAAAATAATTTAATGTTTATTTTTCTTAATTAAACTAAATAAATATTAATCACATGTACATGTAACTTCCTTTGGGGTTCGAGCTTGGAAAAGCGCTTTCTCTGGAGATTAAAACATGTGGGAATTAATTTACAAGTCATTATTGCATAATTAATATACTTTACATAAAGATTTACTTTTATTTATATGTAATTTTATACTATAAATTACTATGTGTTAATCTTGGATCTTCCAGGATTTTCAAGAAGAAAACTATGCCAATAAATGGTTCTTAATCCATTTATTGCATGTTTGAAAATTAATTTTCCAAAGATTTTCATTAATTAAGTTATAACTTAATTTTGGTAGAAAATAGATATAATTTTGCATGAGTGTTTTATTGAGTGTGGTCATGGGTGTGACTTGAACTCAGGTCCTACGTTTAGAACACTTATTACTAAGCCAGTGCTTAACTGTTAGACTATTATACAAGTTGATAAAATGTTAAAGTCTAATGTTCATTTTGTTAAGACTGTTGAAATAAAAGATAATAATAATAAAAAATAAAGAATAATTATAATTATTCAAGCTTGCAGTTTCAAGTATTACATGTTACATACTACATGTAATATCTTGGTGGCTGACAAAAACTTGTGACAGGTTGCTCTGTCATAGTAGCAAGCTGACATTATTCCTGTTCCTGTTCCTGTCCCCAGTTCTTATTCCTGTTCCTGTTCCTGTCCCCAGTTCCAGTTCCTGTTCCTGTCCCCAGTTCCAGTTCCAGTTCCTGTCCCCAGTTCCAGTTCCTGTCCTGTCCCATGTCCCCTGTCTTCTGTCCCCAGTAACTGTCCCCTGTTTAGTGATTAGTTATGTATAGGCCTCCTTTGGATCTTGCAAGGGGGCTCTCTAGTTGTTCACTTTAAATTCTGCTCCTCTTACATGAAATAAAATTCATCGAGTTTGAGCATTTTTGCCTTTGTCCCACCTGAGATCAACCCAGCTCCTCTTTCACAAACACCCTCCCTCTCCACCTTCTCAATTTCTAGAATTGAAAATCTGACAAGATGAACCAAAAATGTACACATTTTCTTTTTGGCACCCAAAATTTAGATCCAAGTTCTCCATAAGTAGAAGAAAATATTAACTGGACTTATGCAGCATATGAGGTAATAGCTGATTTTGAAATCAACCCAAGTTACACATGATATACTACTGAAAACAAACTATTTTGGAACCAGGTTCAGATCAAAATTGTAGAATCTGTGGGAGGGCTACTCAAGGAAGTTATGTTTAGGCACTTGCATGCAAGTGCCCTGGAAAAATCCCTTGTGTTATATACAAAAATAGGAGGCATTTTTACTGGCTGTCTATCTAAATGAGAGGTTTTCTACAGTTTTATTTTGATACTATGGGTTTGATGCTATACTATATGTATGCAAGATAGGATTTAAGGCCCAAATGAACCATGTGAATATTTCCAGGAAGCCACACTTATTAATCAACAGTCAAAATCATTCTTGTAAAAGAATAGATGTATCTTATAAATCATGTGAAATGAATTTTTAGATGGTGAACTATCAGCATACTATCAGCAGGGCCGACGCTATGCTTTTTTCAAACACATTTTTAGATTAGTGGTCACTTATGGTGTAGCTTCAGCTGAATTTTATTTCATTTCTGCTATGTTATGCTACACTGCAGCGGTTTTTGCGGCAAAATAGGGCTAAAAATCTGCTAAAATGTTCTGTTGCATAGGGTTGTAGCATTAATTTCCTTCCAGTGCACGTAGTGGTAGCATGGAGCCATCCAAGTGCACTAATGCTACACTACATTCTCCTGTTATTGTAGCAGGCCCATACTTCTAGTGGATGTGCAATTTTCCACATTTCAACCATTCACAATGCTCATTCCTATTTATCTTTCTCTTATCCCCTTCCTTTTCCTCCTTCTTTTTTGGTATCTTCTTTCACATCATCAATAAGGGGAAATATTCAAGAAATAAATGTAATGTGGAGTAACACAACACAGCACAAACCTTTTGGCTTGAAATTTCTTGACTAATCTTGACCTAACTCAACTTATCCAAGCTTTTCTCAAAATCACTCCTCTGAAATATTCAGGATTAAAAATTTTCAGCTCCTGTCTTCTAATCTCCAACATTGATCAGCTCTTCTATTAAAATTTCCAATACTATCTTCAATCCAAAACACTCTAGTATCAAATTAGTCACAAATCAACAGAAACCATGCATCTCATTATTATTGGCGTTCAGTCAGCTGATTTTCCTTGATCTATAAACCAGCTTCTTCTTATTTTTTCTCTAGTTTTTATTTTCTTCAGTTTTTCTCTATAAATATTTGTTTTCTCAGGGGTGAATTGTACTTTCCTTCTCTATTATTTCTTGCTATTTTCATTCTTATTTCTTGTTTCTCTAATGCCTGGTTTCTTTGAGTTGGTTTTTGGTTTGGCATCAACAGCAACTTCTAGGTTCAATATGAAATGTTACAAGCTGGGGAGATGTGACATGAGAAAGATGCAGAAAATGTGAATTTAAAATGCAAAATTGGAAACACCAGGATTTTCACCTTTAAAGACCTCAGGGGAGCAAGAAATATTACATAAATACACAATTGTAGTGGAAAACTTCCCCCTCCTGTACAGCTATAACAATTCTGTTTTTTTTTAAAAAGCTGCAAACTTTACAAAAATGTGACTTTGCATCTTTTCCATTTCAACTGCTTGCATCTTCCTATTTATTTATTTTTGCATAGTATCAGCAAAGCAACTAATTATCACAGTTGGTAAAATTTCAAATGTAAACCATCCATCCTAGTGTCACTGCCAGCAGGCTGAAGTCATCCCAGTTGGACCAGGATGCACCCAACCAAGTTAAACTTGGTTGATATCAATCAAGATAATATATAACCAAGGGGGCTTGGGTTTATATTTCATCAGTTGACATCATCCAAGTTTAAGTTGGTTGAGTGCATGCTAAGCTAACTGGACTAACTTAAACCTGGGCAGTTATTCTGGCAATGTGTTTGGCTATTATCATTTTAGTACTGAACTCATATATATTCTCTGTTTTATTTGATTTAATTTGAGACACTAGTCCGTGTCCCTACATATTTGATGCAACTGATATAGACCAAGGGTTAGAGACAATTTGCATATTTATTTCCAAGTGTCAATCTGGATTCAAGTCATCTCTAATTCTTACTTACATTTTTTGAAACAAGTCAATGATACTCCTTTCATGCACTCAACTATTTGCTTAAACTGTCATCAGGAGAGATTAATAATGAGCTTGTTACATCACTCGCATCCATTTCCAAGTGAGGTCGGTTGACGGAAGAGTGACCGGACTCAAAATGAATATTCATTTTGGTTTCAGCTTTTTTTATTCCAGACCCGCCCACCTGTCCAGCTCCAACCAAGGCCTCCCTCAACTGAACTCACCAACAACGACCGACTTTAGGCAAACACAGGCTGCACGATGGCCACCCATGTTCTCTTCGAAAGCTCTGCTGGATATGCTCTCTTTTCTGTCAAGTTCACCGAAGAGATTGCCGGCCGAACGAAGGCAGTACAAGTAAGACCCCTCGATATTATATTTAAAACAAAAATCCATATCTTATATAACGTGGTTATTTATATGTGTGTCTATCTTTTTAGGAAGCGATTCCTAATCTGAGTAAATTTGGAAAAATGATTGAGTTGAAGAGTTTCTTGCCCTTCCGTGACGCTGCTCATGCCTTAGAGAATGCCAATGACATTTCAGAAGGTTAACCCAATCCATCTTGTTTTGGTAACAGTTGATGAAGTGAAAGAAACTGACTAGGTGATTTTGGTGACTCATCACAGGTTTAATGTCAGAACATTTGCAGTCACTGCTAGAACTTCATGTCCCAGCCAAAAAGTCGTCGATAGTCCTTGGAGTCTCCGAGAGAGGTTTGGCGGGCTCCATCAAATCGAGTTTAGGAATCGAGTGTGATACATCGGACCGGTCTTTGGAACTCATCAGAGGCATTCGATTGCACGCCGAAAAACTATTAACCGGTTTGGAGAAGGGAGATATGGACAAGTCCCAACTCGGACTAGGTCATGCCTACTCACGAGCAAAGGTCAAATTCAACGTCAATCGAAGTGATAACATGATCATCCAAGCCATCGCCTTACTCGATCAGCTCGACAAGGATGTAAACACATTCGCTATGCGCGTTCGAGAGTGGTACGGATGGCACTTCCCCGAGCTGATCAAGATTTTGCCTGACTGTCATCAGTATGCAAGCCTCGTCAAGTTTATAGGTGACAAGAGCAAGCTCACCGACGATAGCCTCGAAGGCATCACTCAATTGGTTGAGGGCAACGAGATCCTTGCCAAAAACATCCTCGACGCTGCCCGGTCTAGCATGGGCACCGACATCTCGCCCGTCGACCTTATTAACATCCTTAACTTTGCCGATCGAGTAATACAACTCTACGACTATCGAAAATCTCTCCAGGCTTATCTCCGAGAGAAAATGGACCTCGTCGCACCCAATCTGGGCGCATTGATTGGTGATACCGTTGCCGCTCGTTTGATTAGCCATGCCGGAAGCTTGACCAATCTGAGTAAATATCCGGCCTCTACGGTTCAGATCCTTGGCGCCGAAAAGGCGCTGTTTCGAGCGCTCAAGACGAAGGGTAACACACCGAAATACGGGCTAATCTACCATGTCAGCTGTTTTTCTAGATAGTTACTTTCTTTCAAATATCCACCAGAAACCCGCCAACGAACCATTACTTATTCCTTTCTGTTTATCAGAGCACATTCATCGGTCGAGCTGCAACGAAAAACAAAGGGCGGATTTCACGTTTCTTGGCGAACAAATGTTCGATCGCTTCACGGATTGATTGTTTTACCGACTCGCCTAGTACCGCGTTCGGGCAAGCATTGCGCGGCCAAGTGGAGGAACGACTAGCGTTTTATGAAACTGGTGCCAATCCTACTAAGAATAAGGTAGCAATGGAAGCCGTTTTGGAGAAAATGAAGGCGGCCGAGGCAGAGCTCAAGGACTCACCCACCAAGTCTGCCAAACCTAAGAAGAGGAAAAGCTTGGTTCTTGAAGGCACCGACTTGGCCGATCCGGCTGAAGGGACAGAAAAGAAGAAGAACAAAAAGAAACGCAAAGTAAGGATATTATCCTTATTAATTTTATTTAACCCCAAATGATGCTTGCTAATTATTCTTCATCTTCCAGTCGGAAGTTACTGAAGTTGGTGAAGGTGATATCTCTCTAGATGTCGACCCATCCCCGACCAAAGAAAAATCCAAGTCAAACAAGAAGAAATCCAAGTCAGACAAGGAAAAGCCCAAGTCGGAGAAGGTAAAATCCAAGTCAGACAAATCACGCAAAAATTAGCCTCTTGTACTCTGTTAATGATTGCGTTGGCCGATTTCTTGTTTTCTTGACCGATTTGATACTTTCTTCACCAATTTCTTATTTTCTTCACCGATTTCCTTCTCCTTACCAAAAAATTGTGATCGCTATTCTCTTTGTCTTATGCAACACGTTCCCTTCTGGTTTTTTAAATAATGAAAAATCAGTTAAACTAGTGTACAAATATGAACACTGCAAGTATCCCCCGTTCATGTTTTTTCCTCCGCACATTTGCATACTTTTTTTGCAGGAAGAGGCAAGAGAGAGCGGCCCTCGTGTCTTCTTCTATTCCCCTCATCATCCACAATAGGAGTACGCTCAGCCTTGACATGTAAGACAAGAGTTTGTGTGCGACACCATACGCGTTGGCCAGGCTGCGTGGGCGCTAGCCGTCATCCACGCCCAATTACCGCCCCCCATACTTGCGCTCCAGGTAACCTACCATCCAGTCGATGGTCCCAATTGAGAAGCAAAGTTCTGTCGAGGCACATTTTTTCAGGGGATAGACCGAGTCCTAGTGCGTGCAAGGGATCATCAAACAAGTACATGGATCCCTGCATTTTTTTTGTAGGCGGCGCCGCCCCATGAAAGCCCCACTACATATAAAATCTGTCGACAATCGATTAAATTTCGGAGGGATTCAGAATAAAAGCAGAGAAATTACAGTGGTAGTGATGAAACTGAAGCGTCCAAGAATCATGGTTGGAACAACGACCAACCCAGTTCCTTTTTTCTCCTAGCAGAAGCTGGAACGTAAAATGGCAGCGCAGCGTCCCTCGCAACCAAATCGACCCTCGATCCGCTTGTTCCTAGGTACCCTTTTCGTCGGATAACTAGCCAGCGTGTGCCAGAGAAGCGGCTCAGGTTGGAGCGGGCCGTCAGATGCATTTTCATAAAAAGAAAAACAAACCTTGTGATGTGTTGCGTGAAGGTGGAGTCACTGACAAACCGAGTAATTGAAGAACTTTCCTTGACCGACAAACTCCACACTACTTCACACCAACCTCGAGCCGGCACACACTGGTGCTAGGGGGTGGCTAGCACGCGATAGATTCTGAGTCAATCTGCTTCACATGGACTCTAGAAAACATACTTATTCTAGGTAGTTTAGCCAAACTACTCGAAGGAGTTTACTCTCGTTTGAAAGATTCCCTTTTAAAGCACTTTTTGTTCCTTCCCAAAGTCATTCATATCATCAGACATACGACATCATCCCGTGCTCTCACCACCACATTCCCCGCTTCTCACCAGATTTATCTGATTTTTCAGATCTGACCTCCAGGATGCAAACCTTCCTGTTTTGTGCGAGCGCTTACTTCTTAAGTCTGGTCACCACATCCATCTCCAGTCCATATCCTCCACCTATCACCGGCGAGAAAATCCTCAAGTGCACACGTTATTCCAACCTTCAAGGACCTAACACCAGCAAGTCTTCTCTTGCACCAAAAAAAAAAAAAAACATACATTTCTAACAGATAAACGCTTCCTGATCCTTATTTCTGCAGCATGTAATGATGATCCTCATCAAGTCTGTACGGGAGGTTGCACAGGAGCAGTTGGTGAGTAGTGTTATCTTGGCAACTACGGTAGACCCGTGCATCTCTCTTCTCATTGTGGTCCTCTCCCAACCACACATTCTCCTTGTCCAACTTATGTCTAGTGGCAAGCCAATGTACGAAGGAAGGCGATCCGTCAGTCCATTCCGAGCAGCTGATGTGCACAATAAGTTATAGCCAGCCGAGCCTTGAGCGCGGAGGTGTGTCTTCTCTCTTTTTTGCATCGTGGATAACTTTTTTTTCGAATATGCACACAGTTACGGTAAATTCAAATAGTAAGATGTGCTGATTTGTGTTTTGTATATCCGACAGTGTGTATCAACGATCAAGGTACATTCTCTTGTCAGGGGATCCCACAGGGCGAAGCTAGTAAGTTCATACCAGTCCCATGAAACGTAATAACGCGGTATAGTCGAGATGTTCAAGTTATCTTCCCTTTGTCTGCGATATCGCTCGGCAGCTTGTTCAAGATGCGGTTCCGTCGCCAACGAGCCTGACACCGGCGCTCCTCCAACCTCTAATTCTTCTCATCCAGACCCTATGTGAGCCTTTCTCCCCCATCCTCTATCGTTATAAATAAGCATGATTAAACAACTCGTAAGCTGAACCCTCATCTCCGCCCGAACCTATTGTTTGAACGAATGCATAGTCTGCCCGGAATGAAAAATCCAGTCTCCTTATCGACCGCAACCCTTCCGACCGCAACCAAGCTCATCTCTTACAACTCAAGCTTCTTCGGCCTAATAGCAATACTGACGTTGATCTTGTAATCGACACCCCTGATCCTCACCTCCCTTTCTTTATTTCTCCCTCCCTCCCTTTCTTTTGTCACTGACCAGGGGTGTTGAGCTTGAAAGGATTTACTGTTATGTATGTGTCTGTAAAATATAACTAATATATATATAGAGAGTGGTTTTATTTCATTTTGTCTTCTTTCGTAATATTTATCGGTGATAACAATTGTGGTGAATTTGATGTCAGACAGTTTTGATTCCCAAAGCGGAGCAATCCGCCTATTATCACTTGTCCGTTGTATTCAATGACTGTTCACCAGCAGAGCGCGATCGTTTCGAGTCTTCGCATCAATAGGTATTTTTAAACAATACGGGTAATGATATTAAAAGTTGAATCAAGTTGCTCGTTCATGATGGATAGACTGTGTCAAACACACCTTGGAAATTAAATAACAGCCCTCCCAAGTCATGCATCTGGAGTTGTGACATGCAAGACACGCACATAAAGACTTGAGGGAGAAAACGTTTGCCAAAGGGTCAAGGTTAGGTTCAGGATAGGCTCCAAACTTGAACTTCTTGAACCACTCGCTGACAAAGGCGGTTCATGACAAGAAGAGCCTTCCCGCTAACTTCTTGAACGCTTCCTTGAAGTGCTCGTCTCCGTGATTAAGTGTCGGTTGCTATTTGGTATATTATCCGAATATTAAGGTATTTGCTCGACCGGGCCTGCCAGGAGAAGGCCATGATCTCGTAATTAATCATCATAACGAGCGGAGCCAGCTACCGAATCCTTTCTGTGAGCTGCAAGCTGCGTTGAAAACTGGAAATTATGTCAAGCGTCCACCGGAAGCTTTGTATCCGCTTGAACAACTACACTCATCGAGACTTAGTTGATCTCAACTGATGAAATATAAACCCAAGGGAACCTTGGTTTTATATTTTATTTGTTGAGATAAAACTATTTTAAACTGGGTGGGCATAGCCTATTGTAACTGGGATTAATTCAAACTAGGAGAATGTGCTAGGAGTGTGTCTATCACCAGGACAAGTTTCAGGAAGATGGGGGGGAAGAATTGAATTAAAAAGGCTGCAATTCCAAAGCTACTGCATTTGGCATACTTTCACTGAAAAAATATATATAGCTGGTTTGGGTTCCTCAGGGAATTCCATACATATGAAGTTGGAGTATGAATGGAGACTAAAACTTTGTTTCTTTCATTTTACCTGCCATGTGTTAACACCAATATTTCCAAGGTTTATATTCAAAATTTCTTATCAAACTATCTTTGTGTATTATATACTCTATAACATGTATGAGTTGCTTCAACTCAATAAATGTTTAATAGGGAATTTAATGTTTACATAAAAACATGCAGTCTTGAAATGGTAGGGTTGAGGGGAGTGACAAAAGATTTTAGGAAGACAAAGATATTTATAGATAGGGAAGTCCTAGGATAGGCACAAAATTTCAAATTAAATCTTCATTTTGCACTTTCTACAAAGCAATAAATCAAAGCCCTATTCTTTTGAATAATATTTTGGAGCACATCATTGAGTGGCTCTTGATCATCAATTCAGTGTTTTAAGAGAAATAAATCCAGAAGAATCTGATTAATCAACAACATCCTTGAACAAATAATATTCACTTATATGCAAAAACCTCAAGGAGCTGCAGGTAGTTGAAATGCAGAATTACAAAGGTGCCTTTTTACTTTTGCATGTCAACTGCCTGTAGTGTCTTGTTTTTTTTTGTAGTTAGTGATTTGGTTTTTTGATGAAGCATTTATACCAAGAAAAGATTTCCATTAATCATATGGAATTAATCATAATGGATCCAATTTAAAATAAGGAGAGGAGATTGGATTTGTTCAAACACTTTTAGCTGGACAAGTGTCATGTAATAGGGGGTATCAAATATGACCAAGTTCACCATCATGTAAATGACTGGTTTTCCAAATCTGACAATTTTTAAAATGTGCTGGTCCTTTGTCTAAGACCTTTTGGAACCCTTATAGATTATTGTTGTTTACTTTTGGATAATTAATTGGTTTAAAAAGTGGATTTGGCCATATGATTCTATGAAATAGCCCAAGGCGGCTGTGAGCTATGGGACCAAATTTTGGGACCGCAATAGAAGCAAAAAGAAGAGGCAAGCACCTAGAATGGTGCACTGGGAGTGAAAACGGAAGAATGTAAGGAAGAAAAGAGTAAATACAGGATCAATAGAGCTAGAACTATGTACACAATCTAAACCCTAAGTGATACACAAAGTGAGAGCTAGGCCACACTATTTCCACCTTGTATTGCCGTAGACATCCCCGGAGTGTGACAGGTTGCTTCAGCTCAACAGATTCAATAACTCCTAGTATTCATACACATCCTTTTCTTGAGATTTTGGTCTCAATAAGTGTGTTTTTTGCAACCAAGATTTGAAGCCTAGAATTAGGGAACATATTATGAATAATATAGAGGTTTTATTGAGTCCAGAAATTAACCTGAGAATAATTCCATAGAAAGCCATTGTATCAGGAATGACTCTTTTAATGGCAATAATGAAAATTTCTTGCATTGGAATCACTGATAAGGAATCTTGAAAAATCCATATTTAATTAACTTTCCAGAAACAATGGAGCCTTAACATTTTTGAACAAAGCATCCATCTGGAGATGTATCTATGAAAACAGAGAGGAATATCTTGGTATTTGAAACTGATAATTTCACAATATGATTGTACTGATTGTATTGTTGAAGACCAAACTAAATCATCTGGTAAAAGTTGACCAAGAAGGAAAGTAAGAATGGCTAACAGTTTTATGTAATATATGGGGATCAATCCCTTGCAGTAAAGGAATTACAAAATGCTTCATTTTCTTTTGAATGTGTGTGACTTATCATAGAAATGATTCCTTCAGTCCATATTCAAAGGTTTAAATTCTCAAATTGTATTCAATTGTCCAATAGATTCAGTTCATGTATTGGACCATTATCTAGCACCTGGAGGAGCAACTGTGGAACATGAAGCAACTTTGGCAATGTCAGACATTGAGACAATAGACCACACGTCTACAAAATAGTACAAGTCACATAACCCAATGTGTAAGTACTTGTAATTAAGAAATGAACCAAGTGAATTATAATAAATTCATAAGTTCAATTCCCATATGATTCATAATTTTACATATATTTTATCTAACATTTATCATTTTAATAAACTAAATATTATTAAATAATATAAGAAATTCTAAATGTAGGAGCACCAGGAAAAAACAATGATCACTTGATGGCAAGTGACATTTGGGCAACTTAACTCATCTATCCATAAACTATCCACTGCTACTCCTTGAATTACTTTAGAACAAAATTGGGCATTCATTTTTCTACCTTGCACAACCAGAGGCTGTGCCTGCTCATAACAGCTCTTTCTGACTTCTGTGCATATAAGTGTTGGGTAGCTGCTCAGCGCGGCTCAGCTTTGATTGAAATAGGTACATAGCTCAGTGGAAACTTCCTTCCAAACCTTGTTGACTTGCCTTCCTTCTGCCCAAAAGTCATGTCTGAGCTGCACCAGATTGAACACTGAACTGCACCAAATTGAACACTGAGCTACACTAGGTGTAATACTGAGCTACCAGAGTGAAAACTGAGCTTCCCCAGGGGGAATATTCAGCTATTCTGAAGTGAACACTTATAAGCTGTGCCAGACTGAACACTCATCTGTGCCAGAGTTTGAAATGAGCTTTGCTGTGGTGACTCCTGTGCTCAGCCAGGGAAAACTGATGAGCAACAGAAAATAAATGAAACCAGTGAAAACTGAGCAGAATTAGTGAAAAATGAGCGGAATTAGTGAAACTGAGCAGAATCAGTGAAAAATGAGTGGAATCAGTAAAAAAAGAGCAGAATCACTAAAAATGAGCAGAATCAGTTAAAACTGAGCAGGATGTGGAAAATGCACAGAATAAGTCAAAACTGATCCAAATCAGTGGAAACTGAGCTGAATCAGTGGAAACTGAGAAGAATCAGTGGAAACTGAGCTGAATCAGTGGAAACTGAGAAGAATCAGTGGAAACTGAGCAGAATCAGTGGAAACTGAGCTGAATCAGTGCAAACTGAGCTGACTCAGTGCAAACTGAGCTGAATCAGTGAAGTGTGATCTGAGCCAGTGGAAAAGGAGCTATTGAATTAAACCACCAGTGAGAATGAAATATACTGGAAGAGTAGGATTGGAGCAGCTTTGGAGCTGCAACCAAAGTTGCAGAATGTCACTTGTCATCAAGTGAGCATTTTTATTTCCTGGTGGAGAGATTAATAACTCTCCTTGAATTTACCCTACTTATTATACTTTAGTTATATCTCCTACAAGGAGACTATATTCTTAAATTTACCCCAAATAATATAAACTCTTTGAGTTCTTACATTGGGGTTAACATTATTTGTAATATTTAAAGGGATGAGATTACCTTCTCAAAGGAATCTCCCCCAGATTATTACCATACAAACCTGCTTACCTTACTATTATTTAGTGTAGTGAGTGGGTTTTTTTATTATAATCATAAAATCCACCTTTCTCCTTATCCCTTTCCTAGTCACTAGAATCTTCATTCAAGTGACTAGAAGCCCTCTCCTACTTACAGGGAGAAGTTGAGGGACATTTCACAGAGCTGTTACATAGCCGTGTTCCTTTGTTACACAAAGGTGCCAGCTCTTCTGCTTCAAAGCGTAGAATTGCTCAATTCCACGGGCCTTTAAGGTTATAGTGAGAACTCAAAATTAGACTATAATACTGTAATCAGTATTATTATACAAGCCTAAGATTGTACCCTGTGTCACATAAGAGACGGGGGCTGACAGGCAAGATGCCTATAGGCTATTGCATGCTTCTACTAAAACAACCTTAAGTTTAGTTCCATGAAGGCATGTATTCAGCTGGTTCATTCCTTGCTCAATCAATATGGTATTCATATTTGTGCTGAGTCCCTAGTCACAAGACCAGCTCTCCTCAGCCTATGTGCCCCTCAACAAACTTTTCCTCATCCTTCCATAATCCCCACCCATCATTTCGGGCCTTTTATACCCTACTTCATGTTATATAATAAAAATTGAGGAAACAGTTGGTCAACCAATGATTAAAATGAATCAAGGAGGGGGCATAGCCCGTAGATCAAACTATGATAAATTTATTGGTAAGAGGTGCCAAACAATATGAACTGACAGCATAATTGCCTAGGCTGAAGTCATCCCAGTTAAACTAGGATGAAACCAACCAATTTGAAATAAGTTGATTTCAACTGATGTAGTATTGAACCAAGGGGGATCCCTTGAGTTTATATTCTATCAGGTGAGATCAACCAAGTTGTAATTGGTTGAGTGCATCCTAGTTTGAATTGGATGACTTCAGCCTAGGCAATTATGCTGGCAGTGAGCTGATGCTGGTCTTAGATGGTGACACTTTCAAGCTTATGTGCCACAGTGTTGGTCACCTAGACACCTGGTGGGCAGCTGCCTGAACTTCCAATGCAGTCTAGTCTCACTGAGCTTTTTTCTTGGTGGAAGTACATGGCTAAGATAAATAGAGAATGTGGGAGAACAACGTGGTCGGTGAACGAATGGGTACAAAGTGTTTGGATTTGGGAGGGGGGGGGAGATGGAAGATGACTCTGAGAAGAAGGTTTTTAATCCAATTCGCCTTCTTCCATGTCACTCAAGGACGAATCTGAAGATGGAGGCGGTCCCGAAACTTGCTTCCCACTTTCTTTAGTGAGCTCAATGTTACTAATAGGGCAAGGAGATGGAGGGACTGGGGGTGGATGGGGTTCCGCGGGAGGGGGAGGGCTAGGCTGGTTAGGGATCGACGGGGGGAGGGGGGGAGGGGAAATCGGAGGGGGCTGAGGGGGTAGTGGGAAGGGGGTGGATGGGGGTGCGGGTGAGGGGAGATCGAGCTTTGGGTTTTTGGAAGGACCGGCCGAGGAGTCGGGGGACCTGGAGCGTTTGGTGGGCGACCTTTCGTGGGTCGGACCTATTGGAGAAACCATTGGATGGCACTTCGGCGATGGACTGTTCGACTCGTTCGGCGTTCCCAAGTCCATGTTGTCGCTCATCATCGCCCGCGAAGGCGTCGAGGAGGTCGCCCGACCCCTCCGATTTTCTTCCGGAGGTGGGGGCGTCTTGGGTTCATTCACTTTTTTTGGCGACTCTGCAGTCTCTACTTGGCCAGTAGCAGGAGAAGGCCGGGGTTCTGCAATGTCAATCGGTCCAGGCAGGAATGAGGGTCCTGGAAACCTTTCCAGCTTTGTGTGTGTAAATACATTTAAAACATCATTCAATTCGTGTGATCGGCTACTTGGAGGATAGAGCTTCTAAAGGGCACTTACTTTGTTCGCCCGGTCGCGAATGAAATCAGAAATAGACAGAGTATACTGGTCAAGCATTGAATTGGCAACCTCTATTGAGAGAGACGAACAATTAAGCGAGTCGGCCGATTGATGGGATGAGATAGTTGGAGGAGATAAGAAAATATGAGATGCTGACGATATATTTCATCGAGACTTTCGACATGGAAAGCTCTCCACCAAGGCTCTTGGGTTGGCTCATCTTCGGAGGCGTCTCGAGAGGGATAGTTGAGAAGCCGATTGAAGTTGGAGGAGGGGTCGTTTTCGAGCTTATGTGGTTCTTGAGGATCCGCCTGTGGGTCTAAGTTTGAGCTAGAAGATTCGGAGAGACGATGAGAGACGGCAAGGAGGAAGGCAGAGGCAGCGATGAGCTCTGGTCTGGCGACGAGACACAATGGGGACATCAAGGTGTCATTGACGAATCCCCAGGCGGCCTGAGTGATCGACTTGGCTTTGATCCGATCGGCCATATCGACTGCGAGCGATGGTGTCGGTGCCCGAAAACGAGCATGGGACTCATGAATGGATTTGGGGCAGTGAATGAGGGAGACGTAGGGATGGTCTATGGCCAGGTCGAAACAGAGCGTGCGGAGGAGGATGTCTTCGTAATAAAGTATCTTCCTGCTTGAGTGCTTGGAACTCCTGTGGGGTTGAAGCGGGACCAGGTTAGCATCGGCAGCTCTACAGCCATCGTGTTGGGGGGTATGAATACTGGAAATGGTTGACGTTACGTTTGAAGAATCGCTAATAGGACCAGCCCGTTCGTTGCCATCCTCGTCGACGGACAGATATTCGCGAACGACATGCTCGAGCTTCCGAGGTACTTCCTCCACTTTGGTGGCCAGAAAGAGGGCGGTTGCGCTGATCATCTTGGGTGGATACCTCTGGAGTGGTTTCCTCATGTAGAAGCGATGAACATAGGCGGCGGCGGTAGCGATGATCAGTTGAGGTAGTTGGAGTGTGATCGATACCCTGACGATCCAGTTTACCGCCCGAGCCCGTTGATGGATCTCTTCTTTCCATCGCATCCCTAGTTTCTTCGACGGTGTCTCATAAACCGTTTGGGGTGTCCATAACCATTGGTCGGTTCCGATCGACGAGTCTCCAGCTGTCGAGCCTAGCTTGGATCGATCTCTGACCGTCGGAGAAGGTATTCGGAAGATGTAGTCGGCCATGGTCGATGATAGGTTGGTGGCTCCGGTCCAGACAATCCCCCTGGCCACCGACTTAGCTGAACGCGCCACACGTCGACGCGTCCCACGCATGAATAACATACATAATATGTAGGCCAATATTTCCGAGCAAGCACAGCCATCTTAATATTTAAAAACAACTAGAAATCAATCATGTTGACAATTTGTCTCCCTCTTGTTGGAACAGCTTATCTAGAAGTCACACCTACATCTCACAAGTTACTGCATAGCCTGATCACGAACCTAAGAAACTTGATTAACTTATACTTCATTCAGAAATGTATCCATACCTTTGTTTTGATTATGCATTTTCGACGAACAAACACACACACACAAAGGCGATTCCAATGGTTTTGTGGATGCTAAGAGTGCTACTGGGGGGATACAAAAAAAAGGGGGGGAACAATATAAAAGGGAGAGAAACAGGAAACAAGATAAGGAGGAGTTTGTCAAGGTTTAAAGATTATTGCATCTCTACTAGATCCAACACCAATCCACCGGACAATGGTCTGAGTCAAGTTCTCAATCAAGGCGATGTAATCCATACAGTTCTTGGGCAAGTCTTCGTATCTTCTGATCTCCTTAATCGATTGTTTCCAGCCAGGCACGCTGATATGTTTGACTTTCGCTTTCTCAAAGATATCCAGATCGACCACAAGGTCCAGCCAGCCGCAACGGCGTCTTCTTCCAGTAGTCGTGCCCCACTCAGCGCCAGCCTCCTGAAGATGTTCGCCCCATTTACCGCTGAGCTCGGTCGGGAAGGGACCACTACCGACTCGAGTGGTATAAGCTTTGACGAGTCCATAGATCCGTGAGACCGCACGCCCGAAGGAAGATCGACGACGATAGTATGGCTGGCATTGTTTCCGCCGGAACTCCTACCAAGCCAGATGTATCCAAAGGTGTTAATGATAAAGAGCTTTAAGGAGAAAATTATAAAATGAAAGATATCATACCCATACCTGGCGCAGATATCTACCTTAGCCAAAAGGATATCACTTAGTTTCCCTTTTCCCTCGTCGCCCCCGGATTGTATGCATCAAGAAAGAAAACAAAAAGTGGCATTGTGTGTGTGTGGGTTTTTTTCTTCTTCTTCTTCTTCTAGTGTTAGTAGAAGAAACCCAGGCTGGGAATTGATCTGATGGAGGAGAGAGCCCTGACCATTGGGCACCCAGGATGACATCCACGCAAGGTTCAATGGACATTGTAAGATTTTTTTTTTCTATCGAGGCATGGTTTGTTCGGGTTGGTTCATCATACGCCCCGGTGTGGGGCGAACCGTTTCCGATTAGATCCATACAGTTTTCCTCCGTCCCGGTGCAGCTGGCTCCGGATAATGTACATACATCTAACTTAACTAAGTCCCTCTGTATTCGGAGGTGGCATGCCGTCCCACAGGGACCCTCCGAAGGAGGGACTTATGGGCTATGTCGCCCCCGTGGCCTGTGAGGATTAGGCGTTAGATGAGGCGGGTCATACAGAATGACCCCCAAAACCCCAAAATTGCGGACAATGACAAGGGGCCAGCTGGGTGAAAACCCAAGGCTCCATGAACACCATGAAGGTCATGGCGAGCTTCTCTGATATCTGCCCTTTCTTTTGGTGGGCAACATGTGTGTTGTTGAGCCAGCAAGGGTACCTCCAGAGCGCTTCAAAAAAAAAGCCACCTTTTTGTAATCCTCACACGCGAGCTGTGTGACTTAGGTCACAAGTCCCTCCTTCGGAGGGTCCCTGTGGGACGGCATGCCACCTCCGAATACAGAGGGACTTAGTTAAGTTAGACATACATACATGTTCATTCACGTGTTGTCTTTGTCTCACCAAAGATCTACAAACACCTGCGCAAGGCCTGCAGAAAGTGTTTTATAACATGTTCATTAGTATGGTTCATAGTTAAGGGTAATTGCTACTAGTTGACCATAGTTCACTGACAACAAACAAACGCTTCAGGGAGATCTCCTTCCATGCATTTAATGTCCTCCTCCTTCTCCAACAAAACACTTACCATAAAGAAACAAAAGAGATGAAGCAGGGATACAGAGAGGGATTATATGTAGGAATTTATGTCTGTATATAATTAAGATTACGAGGATAATTAAGATTATGAAGTTAGGATTATTATAGATATCTCCAGAAAGAAAATGGAAAAAAAATGAAGATGCTGGTTATATGATATAAGGCAGTGTTTGGGGGGCCAGTTTTGTGTGATAGAACAGGAAAACTCAACTTCAATTTGTAATAAGCAAGATGTTGATAGGAAGATGTATGATCTATAGCGCTGAGTTTTGAGGATTTATCACGTAACAATGCCCATCCAAACAGGACCTACATAAAATATACCACATATATACACATAACTGGAACCGGAAACCAAAAAGAGAGGAACGGGGGAGAAAGAAAGGAAGGATAAATAACTAGATAAATTCATGACGATAAGTATTTGAGGAGAGATATACGATTGATAATCAAGTGAAAGGAAGGAAAAGGATGGTTTGAGGTCTGCAGAGAGAAGTGGGGAAGACGAGAATGAGGGCGGAGACGAGAATCATGTAAGAGGACGTGGACGTAAAGGGATGGGGTAACTTAAGCTGAGAAAGAGGATATAGTTTATCTTTCTGGGTTGATAGAGAAGAGATAGAAGAACATTAGGCCGGGCCAAGTGATGCGAGCCTTAGCCTAAGAAAAGGAGTCCATGAAACGAGCGAGAGACCATGCATGTAGAAGTCGGAAGAAAGGTCATAGCCAGAGGGAAGAGAAGAGCGTGTAGAGGAAAGGGATGATGAAGGTGGCGGGGCGAGGGACGGGGTACGGAGTGGCACTAGACTTTCGAGGATCATTGTTTCCATTCCCGGATCCATTAGAGCCATCGAGGCCATTCCTCAGCCCAGCGACCAAACCAGCGGAATTGTTCTTGAGGCCATTACCCGAGCTGGTCGGGGCCTCGACGGTCCGCAGCTGTCCGGGCGTCCATAATGGTCCTCCGGGCGTGACTACACTTGGCCCGGTATTGTTAAACGCACTTGAGAGCTTCGCAAAACCGACCGCTGGCGGAATGTATCTGTACACCGATAAGACACTGTAGACAGATACATTTTTTGGGATAATGGTCAGTCTCTCCTCTCTCGTCGTTCTCCTCAAGGCATTTATTCATGTGCTTTGGGAGTGTGAACTCAACTTCTTCAGAAACGAATCCCCTCTAAACACGAAAAGAAAAACCCGCAATCCAAAGTTTCAATTGACATGTAAATGTATATCCCAAAGGAAGAAAGACTGGGACATACATGACCCAAGAGATCAACGATCTAGAAGCACCGGAGAGTTCAAGTTCGAAGACAGATCCAAGGCAGCGACCATTAGAGCCAAACGGGCCTAGATTGAAGTCATCTGGAGCCATTGAGTAGTTTTTGCCCCCAAAGTGGAAGGTGACGAGTACAGATGAATTACAAGGATATGAATAGTAGCCTACGTGACCAAACGGAGGTCAGTTGAGTGTGTGTGTGTTTTGTTGGGGGAGGGGCCGGATTGTACCTTGGTAGGAGCCTGAGGCGGGCGATGAGCCTACGACTTGACTATAGAACTGTTTGACCTCGTTAGCCGGTCCACCGATGAGAGTCGTTCCGGTATCGATAGCCACGTTAGGCGAGGATTGGGCATGGAGGTTGAGGGGTACGCCATTAACGTCGAGTCCGTCGAGTGGGATGAGCCAATAGGACTGAAGGCCTTGGGGTACGGGGATGAAACTGATTGGCTCTCCGGGTGCAATCAACGAGGCATTCAACGTCCCTAGCGTAAATAGTCCGCCGGCCTCCACTTCGCCTGGCCGGGTGGTGTTGATGTATCGGGTCAGACCAAAGGTGAACCCCGGGAAACTCACATTCCCACCGCTCTGGCTTGCATTGTTCATCAGACTCTGCCAGATCGGCATCACTCCCGACGACGCTAGCGGTTGAAATCCTAGCCCTAGATAAAAACAAGAAAAGAAGATTTTTTTTTTAAAAAAAAAAAAACATATTCAGCTCTATTTTGGTGGCGAGGAGAATGTTTAGACTTACCCATCAATCCTGATACATCTTTACTCAACAGTTCTGACGAAACAGTATCCACGACAGCTAAGAAAGAACAAGATGGAAATAAATGATCCGAGGCAGGCAGACAGGGAGAGAGTGTGTGTTATTGATCTGGAGATGCGTTTACCGAAGCTTTGAGGGGGAAGTTTATAGCCAGTAAAGGTAATATTATCGGAGTACATTTTACCGGTAGCCGAGCCCTGATCAGAGGATAAAGGAATGGTGATTGAGTGAGAGGGTCAAGGTAAGAAGGTAAGAGATAGGAGTGAGTACGGACGCTTCCATATTTGATAGAGAAGGGGGTATTAGAGGTTGAGGCTGATGAGCTATTGAGTGGGTCGAAGCGGGGGCCCAAGCCGACGGCACAACCAGAGGAGACGGAGCAATTTGCAGAAGCGATCCATAGGTCGGATGAGCCGGTGTCGAGGATGACATTTAATAGTTGTGGGGGTGTGCCGATGAAGATCGAGGTGAAATACTCCCTAGGATTGGTCTGATTCAGTTTTTTTTGGTGGTGTGATGGTGATAGTTATTTAGGAGATAGTTTTAACTGACAGGTCTGCTTGAAAGTTAAGGATCTTTTGGAGACCGATCACCCCACCGTTTCCATCGCTCTGACCATGATAGGTAATATTGCTGGTGGTACTTGATGATGATGATGATGTTGTTGTTGTTGTTAGTGGTAGTGAGTTAGAGTTGGTTGGGATGGATGAATCTGGGATGGATGGTAGTGGTAGTGAAGAGATCTGTCTTGGCTTGAGTGTTTTTTCTGTTTGATGTTGATGTTGGTTTTGATGGTTTGGTTTGATTGAGATTGAGTTGTATTTGCTAATGAGCTTGAGTCTCTGAAACTGTAGTCTACTATGAGTTTCTTCTTGTCTCCTTCGATAGAGTGGTAAGTTGATAGTAGTGGTTTCTGATGATATCGTTCTTGAGACTGTTGATGTTGTGGTAGTAGTGATGAAGATGTTGATGAAGATGGTGGTAATGGTGATGATAGTTATCCTGAACCTTCTTCTTCTCTTGTTTGAGTAGTAGTAGTCTCTCATCGTTTGATTTTGCTGTGAAGGGTAGAAGCTGTGTTGGTGGAAGAATTGAGAGAAGAATTTAAATATAAAGTCAAGAGGTTTTTTTTTTAATCCCCGAGCTGACACCCCGAAGAACCAAACCCGAAGATGAACCAACAACCACTAAGAGCTATTAACGTAAAGAATTTTGAAACTTATTTTGTACCAATATCGAAACACTCATGTTGACACGATCTTTCATTGTTAATAGGTGGCCATCCTATTATGTGACATGGTAAGCATTTGATCTTTTAAATAGTTTCTATATTTACCAATTTACCATCTAACTGACTATTGATTGGTCATACCTAGCAAGAGAGATTCAGTCAGTCTTGCAACCTCAATATCACAAATTCATCCCATCCAACCATTGAATGTATACATAACCCACAGGACCAAAGATCGCTCACTTTGAACATGTAGAAAGGATGGCCGAAAAACTCGTACGTGGATCCAAAACTTTAGAGAGAAAGATAGAAGAGCTAATTCATCTACATACTCGTTTCACGGGCAGTTAAAAGCCGCCACAAAGCTAGATATCTCCATCCTCTCAACCGAACAAAACCCAAAAGGTGTCTGGCCATCCATCCGAAACCCATCCTCCAACCCAAACAACACAGCTGACTGATCTAATTCACTAACAAACAAACAAAAAGCTTTGGGCGGCACGGTCGAAAGTTTATCAAAGCTATTACCGGCTGAGAGCACGAGCCATTCAAAGAGCCAGTTCAGTATGCTCATCCCTCAAATCAACTCAGACCTGTCCGCCATGCCCTCAGTCAAACACGTCGCCTTGCTCGGTATCGAGTCGCATATCTGTATCCTTCAATCCTCCCTTGACTTGTTGAGCCATGGCTTTCAGGTTCACGTTCGTCTCCAAGTCCTATCTGATTCCCCTCTAAACCAAACTCACTTCTTCTTACTATCCCCCCCCCCGCTCTTCTAGGTTCTGGCGGATGCCGTTAGTAGCTGTAACGTCCAGGAACGATCGTTCGCCTTGCAAGTACGTATGATCATACGTTTTCTTCTTCTTCTGAATAATTCGTACGATTTCTCCTAGCACTCCATTGACAAACGGCCCATCCGGATTGGACATGGTGGCACAGTCGATCAGACATGCCGGAGGAACGATCACAACTACCGAGTCGTTCATCTACCGCTTACTAGCCGACGCCAACCATCCCCGGGCCAAGGTATGTTATCCGCTTCCAGCTTCCTTCAACATCACCCCCCCCCCCCCCACTGACTTATTACTTCTTATTAGGACATATTCGCGATCGTAAAGGAGTACAACTCGGCTACTAGAGATGCACTCTGTGCTCTTTGTCCTCCTTAAAACAAGATGGGCATCACGACATTCGTGTCTGAATCACTGCGCACTTGAAGATGATAAAGATCGTGGGTATCAACACCATCGGTCGTCCTTGAAAGTTATCCTAATTCTGTTTTGGGGCGACGGCCAAGACGTTAGTAGAGTGCCTTTGAGAGTATCAAGAGTTCCTTCCATTGTCCAATCCTGTTGATATGATCACAAGGGTTGTGGGTGTGCTGAGATACATGACCCATGTTGGAATAAAGTGATCCTTCAATCATCTAACACAGGGATTTGTTTTATTTTTGAAATATGCGTTGATTTTCCGACTTCAACAGATCAATTTAGATCTCCTTAGATGTTGAAGACGGTGTCACTATGAGTAAGAAATGCAAGGCAAGCGATCCTTAGATATCCAAGATGGTATCTTTGACCTGCCGTTCAACCAAGGCATCCAAGGTTACAAGAGGTTGAGTAATTGAATGTCCTGGTCCCAATACGCGTCAAATATGTCATTTGCAACATCTGCAAATTGTGGATCAAATATTATATACCATCTTGAATGTCTAAGATTTGATTTGTATACATGTCTTGGATGGAGGCTAGTTCAAAGAAACCATCTAACATCTGCCATTTTTATGCGTGAGGTGGTGCCTGACATTGGAGATAAGCAAGTTG
This sequence comes from Puccinia hordei, assembly GCA_007896445.1. Lineage (NCBI taxonomy): Eukaryota > Fungi > Basidiomycota > Pucciniomycetes > Pucciniales > Pucciniaceae > Puccinia > Puccinia hordei. Next base: position 124,200 of record RDRW01000125.1, read on the forward strand.
GTATTAGATACATATATGCAGGTTGGAAGGCATCATGGCTCAGGTGAGTGTGATTTTACCCCTTCTTGGGGACCACCCTGAAGGAACCAGCCTTCCATGTACTTTTGCATGTCAATTGACATGCAATTTCTTGAATTTTTTTGTCTTGTTTCCAATGTGATATCAGCAATCAAATTACAATTTCCCTCCCCCAATCATCTTCCCACCTTCACCCAAAACAAAAGCACCTTTGACCCCCCAAAACCTTTGTTTGTGGGTTAGTGTCAAGCTGATGCTGTACAAAATAAAAGAGAGATACTGTGTCTGTTCTAATCTGATGAGGACTCATCCTCTTCATCCACTGGAGTTTTACTTTGGGTATATAGCCCACAGAAGCTGGAATTTCTCAGTTTGAGAATGTAGAACCTGTATCTGAAAAGATTGCACATTGATGTAGTTATCCCTCAGAAAGAACAAGGAGACAAAAGATTTAGATGGATGTTTATCTTTTCTTTGGAAGGTAAAAGATGCTTCAAATATAGACATGTCCATCCAGGACAGTCAGCATTTTATCCAACCTACTTCCAGCTGAGAGAACAAAATTATTCAAAAAACTAATTTTTAATTCTTTTTCCTCAAGTAAATCATCTGCAGTTTATTGGGGCCAATGTTCATTATATATTTTTTTTTTTTGTTTTTGATAAGAGAAAGAAAAAATCATGATTTTATCATCTGCAGTTTATTGGGGCCAATGTTCATTATATTGTTTTTTATAAGAGAAATGTGCAAACATAAAATCATGAAAAATGTTTTCTGAAATTCATGTCTAAGCAGGTACTAAATGAACAGAACTTGTAGTTTTGATATTCTAAACAGTTGTTGTAGAAACTTTGAAAATCACTCTGGGCAGAGAATTCATTTATTTTTCCATTGAGCTTGTTGCATGGATGTGGATGAATAAAATTTGGATATAATTTGTGATTTTAGGCTCAAGCATGGGACAGACATCTCCTGGTGCTGTTCCCAGTGGCAAAGCAACCAAAACGGACACCTAAGATACCTGTTCCCAATTCTAAATTGGTTGTGAAACCTACTGGTGATTCCCCAAAATAGCTTGAATGTACAACTCAACTCAACTGAACTCTTAGCTTGGCGCTTACCCCTTTCCACTATCCTTGTGTTTTATTAGAATAAATGAATAAATGAGGTGAACAAGGGGGCTTCATTTGTGGAACTAGTAGGTTTAGCTATTTATATTGTATTTAATCTCCTGTATCCACTCTCATCCTTGGCTCAAGTATTCTGATCCTTGTTTCTCAGTTCTCCTTCATTATCTCACTAACACGTTCCAATCACTCCATTCCATCTTAGGCATTTCACCTTTGAATCAAAGACATTCAAATGATAACTCATCCTTGACTATCATGTACTATCCATTTCAATAGTTCATTCTTGAACATCATTTACTCTTCTTTGTTACTGATCTTCTTCAAACATCATTTTACCTCTCACCTTGAGTACATACTCCATCATTTGTCTTCAACACATCTTCTACATATCTTCAATAACTGTAGCACTTTTCCTTTATTGTAAAATTCTTTTGTATTTTTCATCAATCTCTCTTTCCTTAGTTAATTAATATAACATTCTTTTACGCTTACTACTGAACTATTCAGCTTGCAATCATCCAGGCTGAGTACTGAGATCATACATTTTCATATTTGAAGTTATCCTTGAACTTCATTCACTCAAACTTATCTTTGATACTTCTTTGAACTAATCTTTGAGGTCTTACCTCTTGCCCATCTTGTGGGTTGGCCAACTAAATCCCCTTTGGTTGGTTGCATGACACCAGCTCATTCAAATTGTGCTAAGAGACCACACTGCTCAAGCTCTCAGGCAATCATACAAAACCCATGAGTGGAACCGCACTGGGTCAGAAGGAGGTCTTGACATTCCAACAGGAAAGTCTGATGTTTGATTCCCAAATATCATGGAAATATGAAATCAACTCACCTGGTTGAATCAGTTTTACAGCCACCAATCAAGCCTACAATCCAGATATTCACAACATACCCCACATTACAAGGTGTGTTGAGAATGACAATGGGTAAGTATGATCCATTGTATATCACTTCAGTTGGCAAAATTTATTGGATGAACTGATCACTGAATTTTTTAACCAGATGTGCCAAATTCAACCCCTCATTCTGATCACTCCTCCTATCCTTAACCCCATCCAAGCACCAAATGTAACCCCGAGTTGAATGATTGTGAGTAGTCTCAGTCATAGTGGAGGTGTTCCAGATAAGATGAGATGATGATACACATAGGATGTTTTTTAGTTGACCGTTCCATTCCAAATAGAAGTTTTCAGCTTGTACCACCTCCTTAGTCAGAGTTGTCTGAAGACAGCGCTGATCATCTGGCCATCCAAGCTCTGAGTATGAGCAGCCTAGTAGTGTTTAATTGAACCCCTTATATATGTCCCTGGGGGATAGATTGTTGTTGTTGTTGTTGTTTTGGTGTAAGTGTAGTGTAGTTGGCCAAACACAACTCGTTATGTTGTGTATCCTGATGGACTGAGGTTGATGTTAAGATTATAAACTATTCAAAAGGAAGTTTTCTGATTCCAAATGAATATTTGCTTTCACACTCATCATCATCATTGATTCTTCCTTCGAGAGAGAGAGACACCACCGTTTCTCTTGATCTTTGGGAGTTTTTAATGTGATCAATGAATTTTTTTTAACCTGTCGACGATTTTAGTCATGAGAACTTAAATTAAGTATGAGAGATTAAATTTAAATTTGAAATTGTTTAAAAAATAAATAAATAAAACAAGGGGAACGCTTCCTGTTGACCAACTCTCTCCCTCCCTCCCTCCCTCCCTCTCTCTGATTCTCCCAATTCCACATCACAACCGACTAAACCTTCAAGTGATGACTGCCCAACTCACTAACCTCGACCAACAATCGATCAATAACCAACAACAACAACAACCAGATCAACATCATGGTCTATCCATCAAATCAGAGAATCGACCATCTCAACACTCAGAAAGGTAATAACCCCCAATCGATCGTTATACATAAATCCCCCTCTCTTATATACCTAACCCCTAATATACTATACTATACCCAAGATCATAGAACTGACTGACGTCTTCAACGTAACTCCGAAACTACTACTACTACTAACACTCTCTCCTCTCACCCACTCTCATCTTCTAATACATACTCACTCTCTCTCTCTCCTCCTTCCTTCCTAACAGAAACAATCCCAACGATTTACTATCACCCATCATCAACCACCACCTCCCCCTCCACTACCCACCACCACCAACCATCATCAACTACGCGCCCCATCGATCTCTTCCATTAACAGTGACTCTGATCCCATCCCACCATCTCATCAGTCTCAGTCTAATATGTCCAACCTAGCCTTCGATCCTAACTCGATCTTATTCAATCACTTCTCTACCAACCCACCCCCTCCAATCACTAGGACTCCTACCAACCTCTCTACAACACCTAGCGTCAGTCCATCTATCCCCTCTCACACTCATCCAACACCAATAACAACACTAACCCTAAAAGATCTATCCTATCAGGCCATTGCTACCATGTCCATCAACTCTACTCAGACCGGCCCTACACCCGAAGCCGAGGATGATATCATCCCCACGGCTATCGTCATCAAAAACAGCAAGTCCTTTTCTCCCTCAAACCCACCCACCCAACCACTAATCTTACCCTCTCTAAAACAGTTCCATTTAGCGTCAGGCGCGAACAATTATTAGCTATCATCGAGGACTTAATGATCCCCCTACCCTATGCATTCAGTGAGTCTCACGCGTTGATGATCTGATCACCAGAAAGAGCTAACCCAGGATTCCTATTAGATTATCACTTTGATAACGGCGTCTTTCGAGGTCTAGCCTTTGCAAACTTTCGATCTGCCTCAGAGGCCGATGCAGCCGTCGCAGGACTCAACGGATTCGATATCTCGGGCCGAAAGTTACGGGTCGAGTACAAAAAAGTACTCCAAGCTGGTGAGAAGGAACGTATCGAGAAGGAGAAGGCCATCAAACGGATGCGATCGATGCAGTTACAGAAAGAATCCTCCCTGCTCGATCAATACTCTCCTCACTCTCAACCTGCCATGCCCTCCTCATCCACTCACATCACCTTTGGAAACTATAGCAGCACCCTCGATGACGATCATCGTGGTCTACCTGCCATCCACCACAACCATCAACCCTTACCCTCCTCGATCCCTCACAGACCCTCTCAATCGGTCTTAAACTCTGCAACTACCCAACAACAACATCCCTTCCTCTCCTCAAACCATGATCTTTCTAGCGCCCAGCAAGCCTTTGAAAGCTTCTCACTCTCTGGTGCACTAGATTCCAAGCAGTCCTCCAAAGAGCTTGACATGAACGACCCACAGACCCTAGAGCTCTACTCGAGAGTGGTCGTGTTTAAGGAGGACAAGCTACGAGACGAGCTGGCCTTCGCAAAGTCCTTGAGTGGTCCCCAGCGTAGGATCGTTCATCAGATCGCTAAGAAGCTCGGTTTGGTTCATCGATCCGAGGGAGTAGGTGAGGAGCGCTTTGTGGTAGTCTCCAAGCTCGCCTCGGGCGGTATGGGGGCCCCCCGGATCAGTAGGGTGGCCAGCTCGGCTAACATGGGACGAGCCGCTAGTGGACAACACCCTGGGATGGCAGTTGGCCAACAACATTATGGTAGCAGGTACGATGGCGGGCTAAACAGTCACTCGAGTGCACTTCGAATGAAGAAATCCATGCCCGACATGCGTGTTCGTGAGATCAACTCAGGCGTCTTCTATCCCGAACCAAGTCCTCGTGACCTCCTTGGGCGCAAGTCGCACATTAACCTTCGCGACGTCATGGGCTCCAAACATACTCCCTTCTCCTTCCAACAACCAGACGAACTTCATTCTGTATCCATCGTCTCTCAACAACTCCACCATCATCAACATCAACAACAACAACAACAACAACAACAGCAACAACAACAACAACAAGCCCAATCGATGGCTAATAACCCTCACCAAATCATCCGCCAACCTAAAGGGCCCGAAGGCGGAGCCGGTAAAGGCTTTGCTACTTCTCAATTCTCAAACCCCTCCCACCTTCGATCCCTCCATCATCAATCGTCTAGGACCGATCTTGCTGCTGTCTTTGGGTCCGAAGACCCTTGTCGTCCTTCTGCTGAAAACCTCTAGATCTTTCCTTTCCTTCTCTGTCCACCACTCTTTTTTTTGCTTGGATCGTCTCTCTCTCTCTCTCTCTCTTTTTTCTCCCCTTTATTAGTCCCCTTTTTTTTATAAGCAATTGTTGGTATCCATCCGTCAACCTTGTCACATATTTCCTTTCTTTAATTAATCCAGTTTTTTTTTTTTTTTTTTTGATCCATATATATATGTAGTTGAGAGAGAGAAACCATTTATACAGTCTGCCTACATCTCCTATCTTTTCCTTTTCTTTATATAAACATCCATTCACACAGCTAAACAATCCTCCAGCAACAACCACCCATGATGATGATGATAATGATGACAACCATTTTGACTCGAAAGAACTTCTGTTTAGTCAGATCTGCTATCCCTCTAAGATTCATTTTTTTTTTCTTCCCTCCTTATCTGTGTGTAGATTGTAAATAATTTTTTTTTCTGTTGGTTTTGGTTCGATATGATGTTCTAAACAACATGGAGTGAAGACGTGGTTCAGATCCAAAAATCATTTCTTGTTTCTGATTTAATCTTGGGGCAAACAAGATTTAGTTGGGTGCTCATCTGTGTGGGGATCATCATCAGCATTATCATGTGTTGAGGTTTTTTTTTTTTTTTGTGAGAGAGAGATCAGGATAATGAACTGGGTTTAACATGAAGTAATCAAAGCCTGCCCCATAGGACTGCTTATTGGGCACTTGGTCTAAATTATTGGTTGAGGAGGATCAAGGAGAAAAAGAAGGGAGAGAGAATTAAGGTTTTGACAATAAGTCACATGGTGGAAGTCTACTTTGTATGTGTACATTGTATTGTGTGTGTTTTTTTTTTTTTTTTTTTGGAAATTGTTGGACAGAAAGAGAGACAGTGAATTTGGAGTATGGACCTACATAAATAGTTGTTTATATTTATGCTGAGATAAGATGACCAACTGTTGAGGAAATCCCTGTACTAACTGAAGACACATTCTCCAGCTGGAAAATCATTGCTCTATTCAAACCGTGTGGAGTCAAAGATCAGGAATACACAAGGGTCAGAATCCAGCATAATTGGATGATACAGCCACACCTTGGAGCTTAATTATTATGCACCATAATTCTCTCAAAAATCTTGGGGGATTCAACCCATAAGAATCTTGTCAAGTCCTCTAACAAAGATGATGTGATTCACCTCTGGAACACCATCTGCCTTATACATGACTTTAGTTGTAGTGATGAGTCATGTATAGGCCCCCTTTGGACCTTGCAAGGGGGCTCTCTAGTTGTCACTATATAAATCTGCTCCTCATGGTTGAAATTCATCATTGAGTCTGAGCACAACAAACTTCATTCTTTCCCCTTGGTCCTATCACTGCCAGCATAATTGCCTAGGATGAATTCATCCCAGTTAAACTGGGATGCACTCAACCAATTTAAACTTGGTTGAAATCAGCTGATGAAATATAAATCCAAGGGACCCCCCTTGGTTTTATATTTCATTGGTTGAGGTCAACCTACTTCAAATTGGTTGTTTGCATCCTATTTTAACTGGGATGAACTCAACCTAGGCAATTATGCTGGCAGTGTATCAGTTCAACCCACCCAAGAAAATAGAATTATATTCTATAGATTAGGACAAGGACACTTGTATGTTGATGGATGATGATAGACTGAAACATGTAAGATTAAGAAGACAGATTAGTAAGTATAAAACAATTGATATGATCCATGAGTTATTTAACAAGTGGAGGAGGTTTTTCTCACCAAATTAGGATGAGGACTTTTTTAGGAATAATAACAATGAAGATAGAGAAAGGGAAATGGAAAGAGAGTGAATACAGAGGAAGAGAAGTAGAAAGATGGAATGTGATGAGCAAAGCAAAGAGATAGAATGTGATGAGAGACGCAAAGAGAGAGAATGTGATGAGAGAAGCAGGAAGCAATTTTTAGAAGTGTTTAGTCAATGTAAAGTCAATAGTTTAGTTTTGGGATAATTTAGTGGAGTTGAGGTAAGTCAATAGATGATGGAATTGAATGGTGATGAGATAGATAGGATAGAGTGATTTGTGATTGAGGGATGAGGAGGATGAGGAGGAATGAGGAGGAATGAGGAGGAATGAGAGCAGAATCCGTCTTCTTATGATGTCAAGATTGAGGATTTGAGAATTGTGTTTTTAATGATTTTAATTTAAAGTGTCTGTGTGTGAGTCTGAGCTTGAGAGAGGATTCACAGGACTGTTGCTGACATGTTTGTAGTCCGAATTCCAACACCACTGCTACTCCTTAAATTACTTTAAAACACAATTGGGTATTCATTTGTCTACCTTGCACAACCAGGGGCTGTGCCTGCTCATAACAGCTCTTTCTGCATTCTGTGCATATAAGCTTTGGGTAGCTGCTCAGCGCTGCTCAGCGCTGCTCAGCGCTGCTCAGCGCTGCTCAGCTTTGATTAAAATAGCTACACAGCTCAGTGGAAACTTCATTCCCACCCACATTTATGTGCCTTCCTTCTGCCCAAAAGTCATGTCTGAGCTGCACCAGACTGAACACTGAACTGCACCCAGCTGAAAACTGGGCTACACTAGGGCTAATACTGAGCTACTAGAATGAAAACTGAACTTCCCTAGGGGGGATATTGAGCAATGCTGGAGTGAACACTTATAAGCTGTGCCAGACTGAACACTCATCTGTGCCAGAGTTTGCACTTAGCTTTGCTATTGTGACTCCTGAGCTCAGCCAGGGAAAACTGATGATCAATAGAAGAAAATTGAAACCAGTGAAAACTGAGCAGAATCACTGAAACTGAGCAAAATAAGTTAAAAATGAGCAGAATCAGTGAAAACAAGCAGAATAAGTGAAAAATGAGCAGAATCAGTGGAAAATGAGCAGAATCAGTGAAAAATGAGCAGAATCAGTGGAAAATGAGCAGAATCAGTGAAAAATGAGCAGAATCAGTGAAAAATGAGCAGAATCAGTAAAAAAAAAGGGCTGAATCAGTTACAATGAGCAGAATCAGTTAAAACTGAGCAGGATGTAGAAAGTGCACAGAATCAGTCAAGACTGAGAAGAATCAGTGGAAACTGAGAAGAATCATTGGGAACTGAGTAGAATCTGTGGAAACTGAGCAGAATCTGTGAAAACGAGCTGAATCAGTGAAGTGTGATGAGCTAGCGGAAAAGAAACTATTACAACAAACCACCAAAAATAAAGTATACAGGAAGAGTAGGGTTTGAGCAGCATTGTAGCTGCAACCCCAAAGTTGCAGAATGTCACTTGTCATCAATTGAGCATTGGTTTTTCCTGGTGATATAGTTCCTCCCCCTTTTTTGCCTCCTAAATTTGAGCTGAAATCTTAACAGATTGGTTGTGCTAGATTATCAAATACATAACTTAATAAACACTGGTTTTTTATTATTTCATTTTTGGTTTTTTTCCAACTAGCTAAAATAAATACAATTATGTTTTTAGTGTATTTATTTCACATAGCACACCACCTGGTTCCAATGAGGAGTGAATAAAACTTGGGTTTTTTTTTTGGTTGGGTTTTATCATCTCAAATCAATACACTGATGTTGTAGTCTAGATATAATGACACACCCCTAATGTGAGTTTTGGAAATCCATACATGATTGGGGGTTTCTGAGCAACCCTTAAAACTTATCCATTTATAGAAAACTCCTTGATGATAAACAATCTAAGGTGGACGCTGAATTTTGTAACTTTCAATCAGGAACCATACTTAATGTTGCTATCTTACTCATTTGGTATTACTGTAAGCAACTTAGACTTCAGTTTTTTTTTTTTTTTTTTTTTTTTCGGGGGGGGGGGTAGTGTCTTATCGGATATTATATTCGCTGCCTCCTTAAATTGGGGGGTAATAATATCTGATCTTATACTCTATTAATAAGAAAGTGATAGACAAAAATATGACCTTGTTTTGATTGGTAGTATGATTATTCAGGAATCAGAAGCAAGAAGGCCCTTCAAAAAGTATACCGCTTCAGCTTCTGATTAGATCCTGTCTTCACATTTCAAAATTCTTATCATTGAATGGCAAGAGAAGATCTAGTTTCCTTTTTCTTGGGTGACCAATTTGGCCCGTTGCTCGAGTTGAATCCGATTTACTGTTCTCTGAAGGGGAAGGTTTGATGGCCAGATATTCATATTTCTCTGGAAGATGATCCCGATACCAAGTGGTGAGCAGATAAGTGGCATGTTCATGTAAACTCTCAAGATTCATACTCTTTTCCGATAAATACTCAATCAGATTCAGTTGGATAGGGGTAAATAGTTCGATTCCTGCGTTGCTAACATCTTCCCAAGGTGCGAGCTTTAAGTTTCCCTCGAGCTTAACAAGTCCAATGGTGGGTAGAATGTTTTGTCCTCTGAGAAGAAGTCCTCTCAGCCATCCCAATATCTTGTACCTTTGCTCATTCAACTCCCCTTTATCATGTATGTTAAAACGTTGAAGAACTTCGATATGCAGCATACTTGTTGCTCGGGCTAGTTTTTCGAAGGCCATTTTCAAGTACAACATCTGTACTGGCTTTCCGTTTTGCTTGTAGACCACCCGTAGCTGTCCAAGACCTGGCTGATGTGTCATAAAATACATCAAGATTGGTAATGTTGGATGGGAACTCAAATAAGAACCACCCATGTTTGATCCAAAGTCTTCTGTGAGAAATAATTGGGCAACAACGGCCTTTAAAGTACTATCAAAAGTTGACACCGCAGGTCGTCGGCGTCCTTTGATCAGTTTGCCCTCGTGGTCAATGATTCCCTGAGTCATCTGACGCAAATTGAACATCCTTTCTTCAAAGTTGGAATCCTTGACGATGTGACTCGAGTGCCCTGAAAGTGAATAATTGACTGATTTTTGATAATTTGTTGATTAACCAATGAAACGTTGACTCAAATGTCATTTTTATTGAAAGATAGCAAAAGTTAAAAGGAGAAATGCCCAAAGAATACATACACTCATCTTGATCTGTGAACATTTTCATCAAATCGTAGGCATTGGAGGCTACAAGTTGGATCTCAGCTGAGGTGACCTTGCGGCTCGCTGGGATTCGGGCGAAATAATTGATTAAACGTATCTTGGCAGGCCCGAGCTTATCTTTCTCCGCGCCATTCAGGTTTGATAAGCCTAGCACCGGAGGACCATCTTTGCATCCGATAATTTGTTCTTCTAGCCACTCTAAAAGTTTGGTTTGCTGTGAATACTGTACGAATGTTGAGATTTCTAACTTATTCAAAACGATTCTGTGGAGATGATAGATCGTCGTGATCAAACGCCTGTAAAACTGGAACAGGCGGCTGTGAGGTATTGCTCCCCGGGATTTAAACAAGGACGCGCGTTCAACGAAACGTTCGTAGTGTTCGTGGAGATGTAAATTTGACATAAAGTAAGGTTCTGATAAAAGTGTAGTATGGATATGCGATGAAAGCAGCTGGTGAATTATGGCCCACTTGGCCTCCTCCTCTCGTTCGGATGACTCGATGTTGATGATGCCCGATGCGATGTTACCCGCTTGTGAAGTTGACCCAAGCTGCCTTATTTCGCCGACGGATCTCTCAATGGATTTCTCAACTGCGATGTGGGATGAGCTATCAGAATGGTTCTCAATGTCTTCATTTCCGGCAAAAGAAAATATCGTGGTTGGCTCTCGAGTACCTAAGTAAAATCTTTGCTAGTCAGGTACAACATTTGCAATCGATTGTATGAGGTAAAGACAGACTGACTCCAAGTGCTCTGAGGGTCATGCATGCTTGAACTGGACCCAAGCTGCTGTATTCCATCATAAGATTTCTCAATTGCAGTGAGGATTGGACTATCAGAAGGGTTTTCATCATCGTCATTTGAGAATAAATGTGCCTCGATTGCTCCTAAAGCGTCTAAGGAAAATTATTTCTGATCAGACACATTTTTCGAGAAGAGGGGTGAAGGAGACTGACTAATAATGCTCTGACTCATGCCTGAAGTTGACTCAAGCTGCTCTATTTCACCAATACTAGAGTTCTCCATCTCGATGGGGGTCGGATTGCCTGGATGGTTCTCATTACATTCATTTTGGGAAAACGAATGCGCCCTGAGTCTCGATTCTATAGCGCCTTAAAGCAAAAAATTTTTCTGATTAAGGGGATTTGGAGGAGGATGAGGTCAAGAGGTACTAACTGCAAGTGCTACCTGCATAAACTGATCCGTCAGGATGACCCAGAGTCGGATTGGAATCGGGTACCAAAACTTGTAAATGATTGTTTTCCCTTGCGATCACGTGTGAGTCTGGTATGCCATCGTCGTGCGCTGTGGTCGCTCGAGCCGGAACCGAATACGACCCGGCTGGTGATTTAGAAACTGGCTGGAGCAGAGGAATCAATTCATGTGCAGAAGATTGAGCCTCTAGTAAAGGATTTGGATTTGGAGCTGTAACTGGCGTACCACGCCATAAGATGAAAGAAAGAGACACAAAGCTAATAGCAAGATGCATGATCCTAATGTTGATCAGTGTTCTCCTGGGGGCTCTGCTCAGGCTTTTCAATTCGGGTCCTACTGCATTATGTTCTGGAAACAAGCACGATGAATATGTACATGCGACAGTTCCCAATTGGATTGGACTTCTGTTTTAAGAACAGACTAGCTTTTTTTTTTTTTTTTTAAAGTGTAATTTCGCCATTGGCATTGCACACTATGAATATCAATTGTTTTTGGACTACATGTTTTTTTCAAGTTTGTAACAATTTGTTTGAGCACTTGGTGTTATGAGGACCTAAGTTTCTGTGAGTACGCGGTAATCTAGACAATTTGATCTACTGTGTAGTGGTGGGGGTGTGATGTTTTTAACCTTCTCAGGTTGGTTTATAAACGGGTAACAGGTATTGAAAATTGAAACAGAGGATTTTTTGTGTGAAGGGGACAACCAATAAAGGGTTTGCAATTGAAGGGGGAGGTGTAGTTGTCCTGGGTTGGAAGGGGTAGTGGCCAGGGGTTGGGCTTGCCGGGATTCAAACACCGGACTTGTCACTCTCTCAGGAGTGAGATAATTTATTGCACAGGGGCAACACCGAGCTTCCGTGGGTGATGGTTACCGCTAGACCATCCAGGCCCTGATTATAAGATACTCCAAGGGCAGGAAAGCTTGCGGGTCCGCAAGCATGAAAATCCTACAAACAAACTTTTGGTTTTCAGCCCCCTGCAGCGGGCTGTGTATCCTTATATTCCACCGTCGCCCACGCCTGTTGCAGGCAAACGCTTTGGGTGCCTTTGATTCTTTCCCGACCCGGTAAGTAACCCCACCTTTTCTTCCTTCCCCATCAATGGCACTGATGCTGATGCTTCCAGACCGCGCCAGGACATCCCAAGATGCTCTTTGCATCCCAGGATGTCTGGCCCTTTCCCGGTAAGCTGCCTGCTAATCTGGTGCTATCTCATGATCCATCTGAAGTAAATATGTACATACTAATGATTTACTTTTTCTACGCCCCTTGAAACATTCCTCAATAACTCCCAACTGGGTTGATCCACCTGGGTAACCAGGAGTTATGCTCTTTCCCATTTGGGGGAATTAGTAAGAGATTCACCATGGTGAGGGTGAGCATCCCAAAGCAGACAGTCATCACCAGAACTCCTGAGTGCTGACCATTGCACGCAAAAATGGTCAGTGTGTGAGACTGTATAGAGTCATCACAACTTGACAAGTGAGGTTAACACGAGAGGATGCTGTTGGCACCGTCGCAGCTATAAAATCAACAGTTACTCTACATTTTAGTAACCACTCATCCCATTTTCCCTTGCAGTCATAACGGCCCGGAGCCATCTTCCACTTACCTTTTTAATAACTCAATTACCCTGTCAAAGCTTCCATTTTGACTGAGCTCTATATCTATAGTTTATTTCCCAACCAAAACCTCCCTCCAATTTTTCTTGAACCAGAGTCCATCTCACTCAAATTAAACATGGATAACACTCCTTTGCCTAGTGTTGAAGAAATAACAACTGAGATCGGACCCCCACCAACTCACTCCAACCAGTACCCCTTTGTTGAAAATATCTTCTCATTTGTACCACTTCCTTTCACAGAAGAACTTCCAGTATCCCCAGGGTCTTGGCTACCCTTAAATAACTTGAGAATGGTCCGGCGACTCAACAGATTACCTCCAACTTTCCCCTCAAACCCCCATTGCTTCACCATTCCTGGGAACTCTCAAAAAGATGCTCTAACCTTTGTTAATTCCATGCAAGCTACAGTAAGATGGAACTCACAAAGGGTCTGTCAAAATACCATACCTCCCATTGGATCCAGCAAGCAAAATGGATGTCCAGCTGAATATCACTTCCGGTTGGACTACAGTTTCCCTCGCCGAGGTGTCCATCATGCCCTTATCAACTCTTGGAAGCACAACAACCCCTCAATCAAGTGCAACTGCCAGGCCAGATTCTGGATTATGCACCATGCAGCTACAGATACCTTACGCGTTGAGTGGTTCTGGCAGCACAACCATGATCCGTATTCAGTCAAAGACATGCGGATGTGCCGCTCCCCTATTGTTGTTGAAAGGTGCCTTACAGACAAGGTACTTGCTGGACTCAAGTGGAAGGACATCCATCGGCTTCTTAATGCACCAAGTATTTTGCCTGTAAGCTACACTCTGGTTTTTGCATGCCTCACTTGAAAAATCACTCCGATAAGAGTTGCTAATTTCAATTATGTTGTGTAGGACGACCAGCACAGGATCAAGCCTGAAGGCCGAAAAATAAAGTACGACCATGTCCGGTATTTGATTGGTGCTCACACCAAAGTATTGGCCAGGAGAGATCCTAACGTCTTCACATCACTCAAGATGTGGACCACACACCTGAACAGTCAAGGATGGTTTACATACACACCACATCTCATCGACTCGGGTGATTTCCTCATGGTGCTCCAATCTCCATGGCAGAGGGAGATGATGATGATATACGGCCCAAGTGTCATCCTCATTGACAGTACACATAACACAGTGTCAAATTTTTTCCTCTCGGGCGGAAGAAAAATTAGTCTTTACACCGTTCTTGTCCGCAATGCAGTTGTGGGGAAAGGCCTGCCGGTATGTTGGGCTTTCACCAGCTCAGCCGCCACGTGAGTTACAACATCCTCCTCCAAGCCATTCTACCGGTTCACTAACATGCTTTCATCCTCTGAAAATCTTAGTGAACCGGTAGAATGGCTTCTCAGATGGCTGTGAAACTCCACCGGTCTTGTCCCACAGACCATCATGAGCGACTGTGCTCTTGCTATCCGACAGGCAATACTACATGTGTATCAGGACCTTCAAGAATTGGCACCAAGGCACCTCTGGTGCTGGTTCCATGTCCTGAAGGCTTTTAAAGGACAGGCAAGAAACTACTTGCACAACCTTGCAGCCAAAGCAACAGCAGAATTCACAAAAATTCTCTATGCACACTCGGATCCGTTGGTGCCACTGATCAAGTTTGTGGCCAAGTGGAAACACATCAAGCCAGAATTTGTGACTTATGTCACTGGTCAGTGGGGTTGGTCCATTGGGCAGCATTCTTTCGGGGATGTAAAATCAACAGAAACTACATATAATGCCAATGTAGGCTATCATCCTAACGAAAAAAATTCTTCTTACTAGAACCATGCCTACCAGGGAATCAACACCAACAACTACACCAAAGCTTGGCACCAGGTGCTCAAGTCTAGGTATATACCCCCTCCCGAAAAACGGCGAATAGATGAGGTAATACATATACTTGTTGACCAGGCGGAGCCGACACTCCTCAACAAGCATGCCCGAGTTCAGGAGGGACACCAGGAGCAACAATGGAGTCATTTTCAAGAGGTATCCAAGCGACTTGCAGATGGGTACACTGATGAGGCATTACACATCCTAGGAGTGCAGATTCATGTGTTCCCTGGCCATGTGAGTGCTCATTCACTTCCTTTTTGATGGCTATTAAAAAGCTGATTGTTTTGACTTATAGTATTTAATCAGCTCCTTTACAAACCCTACAACCATAACTTACCGGGTTGCCTTTGATGATCCTGGAGGTGGCCTCAAAGGCAGGGTCACCGACTGCACCTACTGCTCCTTTGAAAGACATGGCAGCGCATGCAAGCACATGTTCTATCTGGCACGGTATTCAAAGCGCCTGATTGTTGAACATGTAGTCATCAGGCCCCCCACCATGACTCGTGATTACCTTGTAGGTGGGTCAACTACCCCGCAACTAGACTCAGTTGAGTCAAACCTCGAAATCGAATGCATCAACCATCATGGTGGATGGCCCCGTTCACCTCATCTGCATGTTGTAGCCAGCACCCATCCAGAAAAACGCTCTTGCGAGCATTTGGATGACAACATAGAGATAATCACTGCTACACACCTGCAACTAGGCAAGCAATACGGGCGAGCAATTTCGCCTTACTCACATGTCAACAAACATTCCCGCTTGGATTCAGATGATGAGATTGAGTTCCTAACAGCACACCCTCAACTTACCAAATCAAAGGTACCGATTGACTTCGAAAGGACATACACATGCCATGCTGAACCTCAAGTGTCCCAACAATCTGGGCCGTCTCAAATCAACGAATCTAGCGAAGTCGATTTGGCCGAGGGTGCTTGTGAATTTGGAAACCTTAGATCATTCAGAAGCGGTCTGACTGCTTTGCAGAGGGCTTTTAAGTTGCTGTTGAGGGTCAGGGCGAGGCGGCAGTTAAGTGCAACAATGTCGGTCAAGGCCGCCAAGCATTTCAAGGATCTCGCACATACTATATGCAAGATGCTTGAGCTTCAGTGTCTGGGGGAAATACAGACCAAATCAACTACCTTCTGGGCAGTGAAAGATGCTCGCGAGATGAATCGGACAGAGATGGATTTGCTCATCACTGAGATTCTGGCAGTCGGATGGTTGGCAGTGAAGAGAGCAAATTCTCTCCTGGAAAACTTGAAGAACAAGAAAAGGTTTTGTCTTACCTGCCCAGCTGTTGTCATGATCTTATTTTGGGAGAGGTGCTATGAGCTGGTGGGGAAGCTGGAGGATGGAGGGGTATTGGCAGCCCAAGTACAAATTCAATGAGTGGGTGCCCTACCGGCGATTGAGAAAGCAATGAATAGACACCAAGCAATGTGGCTGGAGAATCAGGCAAGGTGAACTGGCTTTTAACTGTTGTTATTCCCTGGTGTGCTCATGCTGCTGCAAGATTGTTTGCATGCTACGGTTGTGAGCAGCAGTTGCATTGGGCTCATCTCAAGATGTACCCTGAAATAGCAATCCACATTCTTTGATCTTTGTTACCTCATCACACTGTTGTGATGGATCATGCTGTAACCAAATTATTTATGTATTTATGGGATGGTTACCTAAGGTCTTTCTGTTGAAAGATTCATGCACGCCTTTTTCTATCAGGGACAATGGTTTACGTCAAGTACTCCTGCAACGTCAAATTCATTGTGGTCAAGTTACACCTACGGGGATTGTCCCTCAACAACATCAATTTCACCTTGGATCATCAAGTCTCCAAAGACTCCCTGCATCAATGGATGCATCTCTACCACCAGACGCAAGATGTGGTTAAAGACTCAGCCCTTTACGCTAGTTGCAGTTGGCCCTTGGCTTTTACTCAAAAGGAGGCCCAGTTTGTCCTTGGAGCACTTGATGCAGAGCCAAGGTTGTGTGTTGATGAAATCCAGACACACATTCAAGCTATGACCGGGACTCAACATCCAATTAGCTCCATATATATGGACCAAGTTAAAACTCAGATTACTCATGACAAAGAAGGTAGCAAGAACGGTCCACCCAGCACGGTGTGCAGACGCAAGGGCAGAATATACTAATTGGATTGGTATTTATCCCGCCAAGTACCTTGTATTTGTTGGTAAGTTTCTCCTCCACTTCCATCACCTCCAACCATGGCAAAGCTGATCAGACCTGATTCTGGCACAGACAAATGTGGTGTCTCTCTAGGAAACCACTCTTGTGACTGTGCGTGGGCCCTTTGGGGGTGCCAGACCCCTTGAATAGCCAGGCCAGTTTGATCCACTCGCATACCTGTCTTACCGGCCGTCTCACTGGATGGCCTGCTTGCAAGAATAGCTCAAGAGAGAACCATGCAACAAGTCAACATGGAGTATGTTCTTGAGGACATCCTGGTAAGCCGGCTCTTTGGTTGCTTCAAAGCGTAACTATTGGCTGACTTGTTCCATGCTGTCCATGTCTGCAGCTCCCCCAAATGAACCCCTTCCCAGGGCAGAAAACACTGCCAGCATATGTACCTAGGATGAAGTCATCCCAGTTAAACTGGGATGCACTCAACCAATTTAAACTTGGTTGATATCAACTGATGAAATATAAACCCAAGGGACCCCCCTTGATTTTATATTTCATTGGTTGAGGTCAACCTACTTTAAATTGGTTGGTTGCATCCTAGTTTAACTGGGATGAACTCAACCTAGGCAATTATGCTGGCAGTGACAGCATCTTGGTTATGTACAACTCCCCAATCCACCAGGGTGGTCATATTGCCAGGATTTGTGAGGCTGTGGATATCTTGCCAGTATACTTGCCTCCCTACTCACCTGATCTCAATCCTATTGAAAAGGTCTTCTCAGTCCTTAAGTCACAGCTGAACCATCATCAAATCCTCACCGGATCTACCAAGGATTCCCAGTCCATGAAAGATTTTTCGCCTACTTTTGTCACCCCAGGTATGATGAGACATCTTTTTCTAGGTAGTGGGTATTCAGCCCAATAATGATGATTATGCATGTGGGCTTGATCTAAGTTTATGGCCTTATGGTGCTGTTATCTTTACTATTACTATGGTCATTCTTGCCTTGTGGTTCCATTTCCTTTACTATGTTACCTCCTCCTCATATCCTGCTGCCAAGATGTCCAAGCCCTTTATTATAGCACCTATTTTTGTTACTTGCAACAACCTGAAATCAGAGGTTTTATCCCCACTTACAAGTGTTTCAGATCATTGTACCAATTGTTGGGCAAGCGCTTGAGGGAGCCCATCAGAGGACTGGTAGAGACTGTAAAATGGAGATGTGTCTGGTGAGAGTCAAACTCACGACCTCAGCTAAGCTGAGACACATGCTAGAGTTCTGCCTTTACCAACTAGGCTACAGATGCTTGTGACTGCCAGGGTGTTGGTTGGTAGTGCTCATGGTTCAGCTGGTGATACATCATGGTAGCAGACTAACAGGCAACTCAACATGTAGAGACTGTAAAATGGAGATGTGTCTGGTGAGATTTGAACTCACGACCTCAGCTAAGCTGAGACACATGCTAGATTCTGTGAATCTCACCGGACAAGATGATTGATAGAGCTTTATCTGAGTAGTAGAAGAAGGGATGATGGATAACAAGAAAGGGAATAGAGACAAGAATGAGGGGAACAAGATTCAATGGAATAGAAGGGGGATTGAAGTGGAAAGAGTAAAGATAGGGAATTGATTGATTGGATGAGTGGGAATGTGCAGTTGAGAACTTGAAAGAGGTGCTTGATGTCTGAATGAATGTTTCACCCTCTTCCTTATTTGTCTTTGCTTGGATTTGAGAACATCAAAGGATAGCATGTGACATTGCAGGTGACACTTGAGATCACCACAATTCTAACAGAGTTGGTTTTGGTTATTCAACATAACATAGGGGTACTAAGCCAGAAATCAAAGCTAAGGGGTGAATCATACTACTGCCTTGGAATCCAAGCCAGCAGGAGTTGGGGGGGGGCAAAGAGAGTTTTGCCGGAGTAGCACTACACTTGGGGGGTCCTTCAACGTGTGATGACACAAGCCAATGGGCCCCTTTGAAAAATTGTTCCCATGCTAGTATCCAAGAATTAGTCCCATTGGCAGATGTGGTTGAATGCAATAAGAACCCATGGTACCTGGTCATCCGGCGTGAAGTTACTGAGTGCAACAAAATCTTCAATGCTGAGGACTTTTCCGGCCTCATTGAGGCGGTGGAGGAAATTAGGGAGCTTGTTTGTCAGAGCTTTCTTTCTGATCCACAATCCCATGGAGTCTGAGAGGGATCTTGGCAGTTTTCTGTTTGGAGACACATTCAAGTGGCAAGGTGGGGACTGGTGTTGGGAAAAATGCAGGCGGCTGATAGTATGAGCTATGCCGTTGCCACCTGGGCTACAAGGGATCTTGCAAGCCGGTGATTGATCTGTGACCCAATCAGACCTCAATGTCTGTACTGGCCCTATTCAGAGGAGCGGGGAAAATTTTGTTCAAGGGGGAATCCATAAGGGGCATCCAGGGCAGCTCTCTCTTGGACCCCAACTTGTCCTGATCAGCTGCAGAAACCTCCTGGCCTAATTCTTTGATTGCAGGCAGCGGACTCAAAGTTACCTCTGATTTGTCCAAATCCAATGTAGAGACCTCTTCTGGATGCCAGGGCAGCAGACAGGCCCAGGAGGTTGATTGAACAGGGGTGCAGTTGGGGCCCTTGGTAGATATAGGAGAAGCGTGGGCCATGGCTAAGGGGGCAGGAGCCCCGGATTTCAATGGAGAGCCAACGGGGACATGGCAGTCAAGCCGCACGGTTTGTTGGGACTCCAACTCTTCCAGGCTGAAAACTCAGTTTTTTTTGGCCCAAAACTCCAGGGTGTTGGGTGGGTGGTCCATTTCCACCCCAGGGGCCGGGTGCATTAGTGCCTGACTCCATTGATGAAGGCCATCCCAAGTGATCCGGATGGACTTCAACCGGTTGTTGGGATCCTGGATCCGCATGCACTCCGTATTGCCGCCGTTGTGGTATTCCAAACCCTGTTTCAAGTATCAGGCAGGATTATATTCTTTCATTATCTTTCAGAAGCTAAAATAGTAGCAATATAAATGCATAATTGAAATCTAGGGTAAATTTAATCTATAAGTCACCCATTTATGTTAGGGTTTTGCACGGCTAAATCAAAAGTTATACAGTTAAAAAGAATTATAGTGAATAATAAGTACATAGTATATATATAGAAGTAGTATATAGTTTAGTGTTAGGTCACATGACGCAGCACATGATCCGTGGCACAGTCTAAGTACATACTCTCACCAGCAGAAATAGCTCACTTTAGGTCACAAGGCGCAGCACATGATCTGTGGCACAGTCTAAGTACATAACCTCACCAGCAGAAATAGCTCACTTTAGGTCACAGGGCACAGCACATGATCTGTGGCACAGTCTAAGTACATAACCTCACCAGCAGAAATAGCTCACTTTATGCACTCCATGCATGAAGGCAGCGTAGAAGAAGAGACCCCACCAGCATAAATACCTCAATCAGACATCCCACCAGCAAAAATCCCTCACATTTTACTATATAAAGGGGAGGTTGTTCCCTCCCAGAAAGAAAATCATGCCAGGAGCATCCCAGCAGCATCCCACTTGGATCCCACGCCCCATCATCTAGCTAGCAAACTAAATAAAATTACTCATCCATATAAATAGTGTGATCTTAATCAGGTGACCCACAACAACATCTTTCATATCAGTTTAAAATACACAAAAGAAACAAAAGGGAAATTGTGCTCTTTTAACTAAAGGTTAAGGAAGAGGGTATAACACATTGAATAGTTCACATTATACCAAAAACATCCATCTACTCATTCTCTCTGACTGCATCTAAACATAAAAACAAAATAAACACTAAAAACATATAAATACTGTTCCTCATCAATTCCCAAGGCTTGTATTCCATTTATCAAACTTTCTGTAACAATCCATCCACTATCTACTTCCCTGATCCCTTCATCAATCTCATTTGCTGATTATTTGTACGTTGAAATTAGATCTTTGTCTGATAAGAGATTACTACATAAATAGTTCTCTTAAAGAAAACAAAAAGAAATTTATCAGCCACAACAATAAATAAAATTTTTGTATTAACTCTTGTAGTAAATAGAGGGGCAGGTCTTTCAAACCACCCTTAACAGTTGTAATAAATTCATACATACCTGAAATACTATAACTGTTATTTCCCCCTCACAGAACTACCCCCGTCCCAAAAGGAGTTCTCACACCGTATTTCTCAACAATGTGGTGACTTAGGTCGGCAAGAATTTGGAGCTGCTTGGAGGGGGTGTTGATAGACGCACAACATTTTTTTTTGGTGTGCAGGGCCTACACACCTTTTTTTTTGGTGTGTGGGGCCTACATGCCAAAAAAAAGGGCTTGTGGGAGTGCACACCAATTTTTGGTGTGTGGTTCCCACACGCCAATTTATTTCGGCGTGTAGCCCCGCACGCCAATTTTTTGGCATGTGGGATATACATACATACACTGCCAGCATAATTGCCTAGGATGAAGTCATCCCAGTTAAACTGGGATGCACTCAACCAATTTAAACTTGGTTGAAATAAACTGATGAAATATATATCCAAGGGACCCCCCTTGGTTTTATATTTCATTGGTTGAGGCCAACCTACTTTAAATTGGTTGTTTGCATCCTAGTTTAACTGGGATGAACTCAACCTAGGCAATTATGCTGGGCGTTGATAAATGCACGCCAGGCGCGCACGCCAACGCCAACCCGCACACCAATTTTTTTTGGCGTGCGGGGCCTACACGCCAAAAAAAATTGGCGTGTAGGGTCTACACGCCAATTTTATTTGGCGTGTGAGACCCACACGCCAAAAATGGCGTGTGGTTCCCACACGCCAATTTCTTTTGGCGTGTGGGCCCCGCACGCCAAATAAAATTGGTGTGTGGGAGCGCACACCAAACAATTGGCGTGTGGGTCCCACACGCCAATTGTTTGGCGTGTGGGGGGATCCCGCTCACGTAATTGAATGGGAGGGCCCATTCGATTATGTGAGCGGGCAGGCTGACGAGGTTATACAGCCTCGTGCCGGGAGGAAGTCCTCCCGGATGACAAGGTTGTATAACCTCGTCAGCCGGCTCGCTCACGTAATCAAATGGGCCCTCCCATTCGATTATGTGAGTGAGGGGGGACCCGCACGCCTGGCGTGCGCTCCCACACGCCAAACAATTGGCGTGTGGGACCCGCACGCCAAACAATTGGCGTGTGGGACCCGCACGCCAAACAATTGGCGTGTGGGACCTGCACGCCAAACAATTGGTGTGTGGGACCCGCACGCCAAAAAAAATTGGTGTGCGGGGCCTACACGCCAAAAAAAAAGGGCGTGTGAGACCCGCACGCCATTTTTGGCGTGTGGGTCTCACACGCCCTTTTTTTTTGGCGTGTAGAACCTACACGCCGAAAAAAATGGCGTGTAGGCCCCGCACGCCAAAAAAAATTGGCGTGCGGGTTGGCGTTGGCGTGCGCCGTTGGCGTGCGTTTATCAATGCCCAATTATGCTGGCAGTGATACATATCATGTAAACTCCTCCCGGCTGATGAGGTTATAAAGCCTCATTGGCTGGGAGGAACTCCTCCTGGCTGACAAGGTTGTATAACCTTGTTGGCTGGGAGGAACTCCTCCTGGCTGACAAGGTTGCATAACCTTGTTGGCCAGGAGGAGTTCCTCCTGGCTGACAAGGTTATACAGCCTTGTTGGCCGGGAGGAACTCCTCCTGGCTGACAAGCTTATACAACATTTTCAGCCAGGAGGAGTTCCTCCCACCCAACAAGGCTGTATAAACTTGTCAGCCAGGAGGAACTCCTCCTGGCCGGCCAACAAGGTTTCCCACACGCCAAAAATTGGTGTGTGGGGACTTGCTCATGTAATTGAACTGGTCCACTGGTTTGATTACATGATATATATGTATGTATATCCCACACGCCAAAAAATTGGTGTGTGGTACCTGCCTGCCAAAAATTGGTGTGCGCTCCCACACACCCTTTTTTTTGGCGTGTAGTCCCCGCACACCAAAAAAAAAGGCATGTAGGCCCCACATGCCAAAAAAAAATGGTGTGCGTCTATCAACACCCGCTTGGAGGGGTTGTGGTAATCCATACCTTTTCACATACAATCATCAACAAGTTACATTTCCTCTCACACATACCTCATTATTATTACATAATAAGACCCTACATATAAAACTACCCCCAGAAGTCACTCACTCAAAGTACCCCTGATTGCCCTTTGGTTCAGTAGTTATTAGCATTCTTAGAATATTACCACTTATAACCACATAAATTTAGCAATACTACAGCCCCATAGGATATTATACAAGGTATAGATTTGTAAATAAACAGTATATACATAAAACATAGATATTGCATACTTTCATTTAGTTTATAACTTCTTTGGTCTAAAGTTGTACAGCACAGTCATTTATATTACATAACTGCTTCTTCTTTCATTATTATGCCCTTTGGTTACTAGTCAAATTAAATTCCTTATATACATATTTACTCGTTACATTGGATCACCTTTCTTACTCTTTCACTACTCTCTTTTGGTTGTATACGTCTGAACACATTTCCCCTTTCTCTTTACTGCCAGGATCAGCCATCTTGTTCCCTTTTGTATAAGTAGAACTCCCCTTGGTTCTATGTACCCTATGATGCATGCACCCTCCTTTGACCAAAGTATAGTTTACATCACCTTTACCTTCAAAACTTTTACATTTACGTTTGCATCAACCTTTACACAAATAAAAATCATACATCATACCCCATACTCTTTCTCAGTGCTTTTCTCACTCCTTTTAAGGTCCCTGCCTCAGATTGATTAAACAACCTAAGTTCCCATTATAAGTAGCAGCAGTCTAAGGATTAGTAGAAATATAGCCACACCTCTTTTCTTTCTTTTTCTTAGTGAAAAACTTTCCCCTCAGCATTAGTCAAGAAGGGAAGCCTCATCAGCACCTGTAGCTTCAACATCTTCTACTTACTGGATTTGTTGTCTATTTCCCCTTCAAGTTCTTTCCTGATCCTTTAGGAGTTCCACAGAATTCATGTCAGCCTTGGGCTGATGGGGAAAATACCTTCCACATCAGTTGATACACAGGCCAAAATGAAATGAGCAGGGTGCTTACTTTTGCTGCATGTCATGTGTGCAACCTGGCCAACGCCAGGTGAGTGTCTGGCGTGCCATAGCTCAATGCCCAGGTGTCCATTTGGGTTTGAACCTGGGGGAGCCACAATGGCAGTCAGCCTAATGAATAATTAATTAGGCTCAAATGGCTCACCAATTTTTGCTCCTTTGCCTCTTGTTAGGGTCACTCATTGCCAATTGGGGCACAACCTTGCTGACCGGGTTTTCCAAAACTGCCTCAACATAAGGGGTGAATTCTGCATTGGATGAGAAAATGACATTACTCTTGAGGCTATAAGCTGGGTGCTTGATGAGGAAACATTTCCACTTGAGCAGGCTGTGCTTGTCCATGTTCTTCAAATGTGTGCCCAAGTGAGATATTCTCCGCTCAAGAGTGTTGTACACCACCTTTTGGAAAGTTGCCCATTTGTAGTTCTGAATGCAAATTTTTAGGTAGGTCTCACCAGTAGGGATCACCCTCACCCATTCCTTTTCCTTCATGGATGCCAACCCCAGTTTTTTACCACTTGCTTGCGCCAGCTGGGTGGCCACAGTACACATGTAAATGTGGTGCTTGATGTTGATGATCCTGGGCGGGCCAGACATTGTTGGTGTACTCCCCAGGGCGGTGGTAGGGGAAGTAGTAATCTGGGTTGCAGGAATTTTGGATTGAGTATAGGGATCATCAAAGAATAACTTGCATGCGTTTGCAGCCAAAGTAGGAGGTTGTGACGGCCCAAGGTAAGATTCTTGAGGATTTTCTTTGACATTGGAAAACAGGAGGGGCGGAATACAGTGGGTGAGGGTAAAGAAGTCATTGGTAGTCTGGAAGTTCATTTTCTGATTAGAGGGGGCAATCAGACAACACTTGGTAAGAGGGTTGACCAAATCAATTGGGGAGGGCAGAAGACACTTACAGTTACATTTGGTTGGATCAATAGATCAAGTTGAAAGGGCCAGACATCCTGGGATGTCCTGGTGTGGTCTGGAGGGGAGAATTGGTGTCAGTGCCATTGATGGGGAAGGAAGAAAAGGTGGGGGTACTCACAGGATTGGGATATAATCAAAGGCACCCAAAATTTTTGCCGAGGCATGTTGGGTGGGGGGGGATGGATGAAGGTGTGTTGAATTCTGAGTTCCGTGAAATTTCCTGTGACATCATTCTATTTCTATTTCATTATCTCCTATCTCAAATCACCTTGAATCACTGTTCCAACTCCCACTAAAAATTATCCTTCCTCCTTATCTTCCTACTCAATTCCCTCACAATCTTCCTCTACTCTTATCCTATTCCTCAATTCTATTCCTCCACACTCATCTAAATCCCTTCATTCTTATTCACATTCAACTATCCTAACCTAACTTAACTCACTACAATACTTGACATAGATCTATTAGAATAAAAAGAAGAAAAGAGGTGGAAAAGGGGGCTTGAGTGAGGAATCTATTGGGTCTAATTTACTACATGTATTTATTCTATAATATTGTATTTTCTTTCCCTTCCTTTTTCTTTTCATCTTCTCTTTGTTCTCTGTCACCACAGGTATTGCTCCTTCACACGTCTCCATCCTTCTCATTGGCTCCAGCTCACTTATCTTCTTTCTCAGGTATTGCTGCTTCACACATCTCCATCCTTCTCATTGGCTCCAGATCACTTATCTTCTTTCTCAGCCCATTTTTCCCTTTTAACAAGATCAACTATCTTAACCTATCTCTTTCCTTTCTATTATTCCCATCTCTACTCTTTCCAAACCACTTCTCCTAACTCCTATCAATTAATACATCACGGTCTCATTCCCAACTTGGTGAGAAAATCACAAATCATATACACTCACATTTATACATTGCAACTTACACTTCTTTATTTTCCAGCAGTTTCCTGTGTCCTATTCTAAATTACTCACTATAGTGGTTTTCTACTTTACTTACTCTTACATACTCGTGGTAAACACTTCAACTAGTTTCTTTCTTCTATTTTCTATCTACTACTATATTTACTTGATACATTTTCTGATATTCTTCTTTTCTTAGTCTGGTTTTTGTTCAACAGTAATCAACAACAATCAATCAAGGTGGAATATGTAGGAAGGATTTGAAGAACTGGAAGGATATACAGCCCCCTGCAGGGCAGGGGGCTGAAAACCAAAAGTTGGTTTGCAGGATTTTCATGCTTGCAAACCCGCAAGCTTTCCTGCCCTTGCTGTACATACACCACGGCTGAAAGAGAACTTCTTGAAGCGGTTGTCAAACCCAATTCAAGAAGTTTTCAGTACAATAGGCGCAAAATGTCACCTTGCAGCCCCTGCGTAAACCAATTTGAGAAGTTTTACCAAATATCTTCAACTCAGTTATAAAAACCGCATACAAAAAGATTGTAAAACCAAAAGGTTTTAAATTTGGTTTGACCTACACTTATACGTCTTGTCAAATGTCATGAAATCCTAGTGAAACATTACAAAGAACACACACCATGGCCACATTCAGATGCCCTCAAGACGTCTTTGTATGGCGTCTTGAAGCCGTCTTTTTCCCATTCAATTGACCTGTCACCCCAATCTTTTTGCCTTCAAGTTGCCTTCAGATTCCATTGAGTCAAGGCAACTTGAAAACATCCTGCTGAGCCGGATTTCCTTCAAGGCGGCTCTGGGTGAGCCTTGAAGACAACTTGAAACTTACATTTTAAGGTGGCTTACAGACAACTTGAAGACTGTGGCCAGTCGGATTAAAGCCAACATGAAGACGGTGGCCAGTTGGCTTGAAGCCAACATCAAGATACTTTCCAGTTGGCTTGAAGCCGACTTCAAGACAGTGGCTTAACCAAGTTGTCCTCAGGGAGGCTTGAAATTAAACAGCCCGCCCGACTGAGAGGTCAGGCTGTTTTTTTGCTCCAATCAATGGTGGCTCCTGATGAGCTCAACTTTTAATCTGGAAAACCCACCAGGGTTGGTCAGCTAGCATTGCGTGTCATAGCCAAAAAACTACATAAAAGAAAAATAAAATGAAACAGAAAGATGAATGAAATTGTATGATTTGCAACTTGATCATACTACTGGTAAGAAGTGAGGGAAGAGAGAGCTAGAAGAGATGGGTAAGAGGTCAGGGAAGAGAGAACTAGAAGAGATGGGAATGAGAAGGATAGGGGAGGCAGCCTTTGAACTGCCCTCATTGGATCACTTACCACAGTTTGCACCCTGGCTAGTCCCATTCTCCAGTGGAACCTGTGATGCAAGATCCTCATCACTGGGGAGTTGCTGATCCTTGGTGGGCCAGTTGTGGATTGTAGAGGTTCCATCCCAGAGGCGGACATTGAGTTCAAGAACTAGGTGTCCAAATATTGAATTTTGGACCCTAGAGTGGTGACGACGCACCTCCAAGTCGTTTTTGATGTCTTCCCAGGCACAAGGAACCTTGCCAGAGGGGTTGGCAATTTTTTTGAGCCGGTTGATGCTCATCATTGCCCTGAGGTAGGCCAGTTGGGCCTGGTGTGGTTGAGTGATTTGAGGATCAGCTTGGACTTGGCTGGGGGTGAGGCCCTTAAAGGTCAAGTCAATTTCCATGTAGGCATCCAATATGACCTTCTCCAACTTTGGCGGGGCTACCTCTGAGGTGGGACTGGTGAAGCCAATGCGGAGGAGATTTGAGAATATGTTCTTCTTGCCCTCCATTCAATGATAAGATTTTTGAAATGTGAAGACAGGACCTAATACACAAGTGGCATACTTTTTTTGGGGCTTCTTGCTTCTGATTCCTGAATAATTGTACTCCCAGTCAAAACAAGGTCACATTTTGTTCTATCAATTTCTTATTAATAGAGCATAAGGGCAGAAATTATTCACCCCCCCCCCCCCAAAAAAAAAAAAAAAAAAAAAAAAAAAACTGAAGTATAAGTTGCTTATGTCAGAATATTAGCCTGTTCTTCCACTCACATCTTCTTTTGTTCAACTTCTGCATGTCTTTTCCTGTCTGACCAAGTTGTCTTTTCCTCTCCTGTCTGACCAAGTGGTCATATCTTGTCCTGTCTGACCAAGTGGTCCATCCCTGTCCTGTATGAACAAGTGTTCCAATTCTGTAGTGTGTGACCAAGTGGTCAATATCCTGTCCCTGTCCTGTTTTTTCCTGTTCTTTTGTACAGGACCCCTTTGGATCTTGCAAGGGGGCTCTCTGGTTGTTTCTATTTAATCCTGCTCCCCTCTTTTGCAATAAAATCATTGAGTCAGAGCATAACAAAATAACCCATTAGTGCTCCCACCTAAAGTTGTCTCCTTGGTCAATCCCCACTCCTTGACTCTCCTCATCTCCCCCAAGAAGTGAAATCTTAACAGCTTACAGTAATACCAAATGATTAAGATACAAACATTAGTAGGGTTCTATTGAGATATCTCAGTAACAGCATACTCTTCAACCGGTTGTGTAGTGATGATTATAGTTTGAACCTAAGTTGTGAAACCCAATGATATTTAGTTAAATAGTATACTTTGTACTGGTTCCTATTTCTCTTTTTCTTCATTCAGTTTTGCTTTACTTTTCAACTCAATCACTCACACAACTAGGTGTGCTCAACATCTTGTCTTCTCAGTCAAGTTTGTTTAACGTGTAAACTAACTCGGTGGTTTTTTCAAAAGACTCTCTGCACCTAATATTTCCATAGGTTCCCAATTGAAATTTACAAAATTTTAGTATCCACCTTAGAGTGTTCATCACCAAGGAGTTTCCTATAGAGAATAAGTTTTAAAGGTTGCTCAGAAACCCCCAATGATTTATAGATTTTAAAATCTCACATTAGGGGTGTATAATTATCATTAGACTACAACATAAGTGTATTGATTTGAGTTGATCAAAAAAAAACAGTTTTTATTCACTGATCATTGGGACCAGGTGGTGTGCCATGTCAAATCAAAGAATTTGATGATTGAACTAGTATGTGTCATGCTACAACTCATGGGCTCAGCTCACTATGGCCTAATCTTACCATATCCGTCAAACTTCAAATGCTCCTCATCTTCAATCAACATTTCACTTTCCTTTTGTGTGTCACCTAATAAAAGTGGAAATTCAACCTTGTCTTTGAAAATTACTCAAATCATCCAAGCTAGCACTATGGACTACCATTCCTGGAACTTTGACTCAGCTTTGAGGCTTATCCAATAACACATTCCCGGACTAGCTCAAATGCTCTACTCAACTCAAACTCTCATCTTGGTGCTTGACCATTTTCCTAGCCTTGAATTCAAATCAATCCATTCTGTCTTAGGTATTTCAGCTTTGACAACTCATCCTTGACTATCATGTGCTTTTTATTTCACTAGTTCATCTTTGAACATCATGTACTCTTCTTTGTTACTGATCTTCTTTGAACATCATTGTACCTCTCATGTTGAGTACATACTCTATCATTTGCCTTTGACACATCTTCTACCTATCTTTGATAACCATAGCCTTTTCTTTTATTATAAATGCCCTTGTATTTCTCATCAATCTCTCTTTCCTCAGTTAACTAATATAACATTGTTTTATGCTTACAATACAACTGAACTATTAAGCTTACCATCATCCTGGCTGATTACTAAGTGATTCCATCCCCTCTGAGTTCACACATCTTCATCCTTGAAGATATCCTCAAACTTATCTACATATAACTAAGGGAATGCCCTTTATGAGCCAAACAAACCATGCAAGGTTTGTACTGGATCAATACATGCAACCTAACAGGTTGACATTGGCCTGTTAGGTTGCATGACACGGATCACAGATTGGTGTCAATCTGTGTCTTTCTACAAGTCCCCCCCCAAAAAAAAATTGGGGGCTATAATATACTTGTCTTTGATACTTCTTTAATCTTTGAGACCTTATCTCTTCTTCATCTTGTGCTTATGGCCAACTAAATCCCCTCTTAGTCATTGGGTTGGTTGCATGACAGTATGTTGGTGTTTGTATTATTATTACACTAAAACATAAGTGTATTTATTCTAGCTGGTTGGAAAAATCACATGAAATATAACCAGTTTTTATTAAGCTATGTATTCCATAATCTAACCAAACCTAGACACTTTCACTAAAGCTGATACATGGAATATTTTCTAGAAATACAGCTGCTGAACCTTGAATTTCTCCACATAATACTATTTTATGTTTTGATATCTTTATGTCGGTGATGAACAAGAACTAAACTTGAAGAATTTAAAAATTCTTTACATATGTACATAACTTTAAAGCTGAAAGATGAGCTGGTTGACTTTGAAGTGGATTGGATTACGTAAGCAATCTTTGTACATTCGATCGACCTTCGACAACAACTTTACAACTTTCATCTTCTCCTAACTGCTACAACAACAACAACAACCTTTTAGTATTTTAGATAGAACCAACCCAAGTTACTTCAACAGAGGGAATGGAAGAACCACCAACAACAACAGCAAATCAACAACAACCAGGACCATTAAAGACTCAGAGTAGGAAACGATCAGCAGAACCAACTGAATCATCACCACCACCTGGTTAGTACCACCCCAGACTACGCATATATAGATATACAATACAAAACCTTCTGACCACATACTCCATCTAAACAGATTCTCACAAACGAGCAGCCAGCGAACCACTCCAACACCCTAACAAGAGACGTAAGATCACTTTGTAAAAAAATCAAGCAAGAAAAGTACGCGATTCGAGAAAAGAAAATTGATTTCCTGCTATCTTTCACATGCGCATCCACAGTCACCCCCTCTCCACCTCTCCCAATGAGCTCAAACCTACCGACTGAGCAAAAACCTACTCAGTCGAACAATCTTCCCTGGGTCGGCTGTCTACCGTACGAAATATCTCCCACAACCTCCCCTCCCCTTTGGCTTAAGCTCTAACCTCTAATCCCCCATCTGATAAATAAACCCTTCTCTTCCACCAGGATCGACCTATTGCTTTATATTGCGAGCTTTGCCGGTGAAAGCGAATTGATCAGACTCAGTTGTTGTTCCAAGATCTTGCGACGTGGCTTGATCCGCAGCCGATTCCTATGGACCAGACAGCTAACTCTCAACGTCTCCCGAACCGATCTGGCCGATCAGATCCGAACCTTATACCTCGAACGAATTCAACCCACCCAACCCGGCCCAATCACCACTCCTCAACCTAACACTGCTATCGGCAAATGGCTCACTCGGATGAACAGCAGCACAGACTTGATGCTCAAGATACTTCGGATCAGATTACATGGCCCACAAGTAACTATCGATACCGTCCACAACAAGCTGGTCATCATACCTGACGAACCCTACTGGAACACCCAAGTACTCACCCTCAACTTCAAGCTGATCAAAGAACTCATGCACAAACCAGTCTCCACACTAGCCCCATCGCCTTCCGAATCATTACAATCTAGTGCTCGCCCGCCAGAACGCTTACAGGTTCTCGATATCAGGCTCGACGGTCAGTTCGAGCACACCCTAACCGCGGCACATGAAGCTTGGACGCTTTGCCAGACTCCATGGGCAAAAAGCGTCAAGGAGTATCGAGTTGAGTGTTTTCTCAGCCATCGTCTAACCATCCAGTTAGGATCGCTCAGCCCTATCAGATCTAATCAAAGAAACTCTTCGAGTGATGAGAGAGAGATTCTATAATGCTAGCTCTGTTTTGAGAGCATTGTGAAGTGTTGAGTTTACCAAAGCACACTGACTCTTGCTTGACCTTTAACTCACCCTCGAACCACCCCTCGAAGCTTTCTGTCGGCTACGGTCTTGCTAGAATCCCCTCCTTCTCGCTGATTGCGCTTTCGAGCTGGATGCCTAATCTGAAGAGCTTTGAGGTTCGCATGGGTACCCTGACGGCCAATGAGCCCAACCTTCGTCGTCAACAGCAACGCCAACAACGCTTCGTGCTCGGCGGCACAGAATTTAATGAGATCACACCCGGTTTGAGATCTGCTCAACTGATACCCTGTACCATTGAACGCCTTCACCTCGAAGGCATCTGCTTCAGCCCCAACCTGCTCCTCTTACCCCAGCTGTTTCCAAACCTCAAATTCCTCATCCTCAGGAGCCTCACCTGGGGAAGAATGGTTTATGAATTAATTCGAAGATCACCCGGTCTAGAGATCTTGAAACTTATCGATTTTTGTTTCGATCAAGAGGTAGAAGAAGATCTACCCAGTGATTGGAATTTCAACTATTGGGTTAGTCATACTCACCCAGATATACACTCTTCTCACTCTGACTTGATTATATTGATTTCTTCAGGAAGATGATATGAGTGAGGGGGGATCTGACGAAGGCGGAATGACCCTCAGAGCGCCTCCGATCAACTCGACGAACCTGATCGAGTTACATCTCATAGGAGACGGCACTCCACACATTTGGTCCGTCCTAGGAGAAACCATTCAAAATCCGATCATCAAAATGCCGAGGCTGGAGAAGTTGATCTGTGAAGCGTTGGACCTCGAGGAGGAGGAACAGGCTTTGATCGACCTCGCCGACCTTGCTCCCAACCTCCGTGAAATCTCAATTCGTAACTGTATCCTAAGAGACGAGGTCGATCTCTATCACTGTATCAGATGCTTACCTGACCTTGAATTAGTTCGTCCATTCTTTTTGCTTTCATGAAAGCTTCATTTCATCTGATCGTTATTCTTGCCGTTTAGTTGGACTGTAGGTTGACTGAAAACATTACATCCAACCTGATAAATGCGCTAGCGCTTTCTGTGCCAAACATCCGACACCTGGACGTGCGTGGCTGTCCCTACGTCCATGTGACTTCTGTGGCCCGACTGGCGGAGACGATCCGGGATTCGAGCGACTCGGAGCGGCGGATTGAGTATATCGGGGTAGACAAGCCTATGGAGCCGAATTTTGGGTTGGAGAGCGCCCAGGAGGACTCTGTGAAATGGGAGATTTGGCAGCTCTGGCAGGCCTGGAGCTGGCTTGATTTTACCCACGTGCTTCTCGATCAAGAGGAGTGGAAGGCCCGCCATCGCGGACGCAAGGATAAGATGCCCGTCCGACCTGACCCTCCCACCCATCTCCCTGTCCATCGTCCTCAAGAACTCCAGCAGGCCTCCTCTTATCATGGCCCACGGATCCGTCTGACCTGTCGGTCCCAACGAGGCGGTCAACGACCTGGCCATTCTCAAGAGGAAGAAGATGAGGAGGATATTGATGATGATGATGAGGAGGAGGAGCAGGATGAAGATGAAGAGGAAGATGAGGAAGACGAACAGGGCGAACTTGAAGAGGAGCTAATAGAGGAAGAGGAGGAGGAGGAAGGACAGGAGGATGGTAACTCAAGTCAGCTAGCCCGTCATCCCAGTCATCATACGCTCCACAACCACCATTCCCAAGCCAATCCCCGGATACCCTACCCCTCCCACCACCCGCATGCTCAACCCTCACCCAACCACCCAGCGCCCGTCGCCCCGCCCATCCATAACCGGCCCGCTTCTCCATCTCCACCCGTTCATCCGCTTAACCTTGAGTCGCCCGATCAGCTCTCGTCTTTAGACCCCAATCTCGCCGGGAAAGTTGACGAAAATACTCCCTGTAATCACAAGGTTTCTAAACCTGATTCTAGCTTGAATGAGACCGCGAATCACCCCTTGTTGAACGCTCACTCTAACTCTCATTATCTAAAACTGCACTCGGATTCGACCCCTGTGATCAAGTCAGATTCGAAGATGAACTCGTATTCGAATTCGGATTTTAATCATGAAAATGATCCGGGCTCTGATCTAGACTCACTAGTCTCTAAAACCCAGACTCACCAGACGTGTCTCCCTCATAATTTAAAGTCTAATTCTCTTCCTTCCTCTGATCTAAACCCAACCCTCCCCTCCTCTTCTACCTCTTCTCCTTCGATCCTCTCTCCACAACATCCTCCTACACCTCCTCATTCATTCCATCCTTCGAAATAAGTTTCTTTCCCCGTATTTTTACTTACCCCCTCCCTTCCTTCTTTCGGATGGTACACATATATCTCTTACAGAGATTTTCCACCTACTCTTTGAGAAGAAGAAAAATGCTGTAATCTTCCCCCCTGTAACGACTCCTTCAATGAATCCGATGCTTTGAAACCTGGGCATTTAGCTTTGTCTGAGACCATCAATTAAAATTATACCCTACTGTCAAGACCACCTCTTGCCTTTAGCGTGTCATCCTCTCAAAACATCCATCCCTTCGGCTCTCTTTCCCATATGCAGTACACTGTTCTCACTTCCACCTATCATTGTGTGAAAGTGAGAATAGTGTGCATGTGGTTCCTTGTGCACCATTACCTTTTCAGATTCCTGCGACATATCCAGCAAAAACCAAAAATAATTAACACTAGAAATTTCATTATATCGCATACAGCTTGTCTAGTTGGACTCAAGTGGCAACGCTGGACTGCTATATTTTTTTGGTTTTTAAAACAATAGTGTACTGGCACCAGTTATCTTTACCGCTGATGCTGTAGTGTTAGCCCTTGGGTTTCTGCGATCCTATGCTGTGTTGTGTTGCGCTAAAGTGGGTACAGCAGCAAAAACCCCTCAAAAATACTCAAAAGTGCTAACATGTTGTGCAGTCTAGAGGCCTGCGCATGTAGTGTTAGCAGAAGGTCACTCGCCTACCGGAGAATTCCTGTAGTATTAGCAGCACCAAAGGATACTACGCTGTGCTGTGCTACACTGTTGCTACAGATAGCATAGTTAGCCTGCGATTGCAAATTAGCACTTTGGTGGAGCACAAATGATGGGCAATCTCAATGCATGAGGAGAACCAACCAGATTTGCATATTTGCATGGGATATCTTATTGAGATGTGACTTGTTTACTTGGACTATCTTATTGAGGTGTGATTTGCTACCATGATGTATCACCACATCAAGGGGAGCTGGAGCTGTTAGACTGGACCATGATCAATACTACCCAACCACCCTGGAAGCTACAAGCATCTGTAGCCTACAAAGCTCACATGCATCATCTGACAAAATCTGGATTTTGCCATGCTCAAAGTTTTGGAAGTGTCACTGCACAAGTAACTGCATTCACTAAGAATAATTTTCTGGAAAAATGTTAGTGAGATAAAGTCCATGTTCCATCATTACTTGGCATGTAGGTGGTACTAGTTGCTAAAGACTTCAGCTCACTGCAAGAAATGGTGCTTTGATTGCCAAGTCACTGTGCATTCAAGCTTGTTTCAATTCATCCCAGAGTAAGCTTTGAGGAAAAACCAAATTAGTTCTTGCAAAGTCAACTGGTGGAAGTTGAGGCAAATTTTCTTTCAGGGAAGCACTCTAGTATATGTCCCAGATTAGCTGAGGTTGTGAGGTTGAATCTCACTGGAAGCATCTTCATTGTACAGTCTCTAAATATCTAGGTTATGCTAAATATAAATTGGTGCACAACATTGCCCTGTATACAGCCCTCTGAAAAAAATGAAAAAAAACTTGAAGCCATTACTAAGCATGCAAGGACTTGGGGAAACTGAATAGTTAAGATTTTTAGAGGATAATCAGCTGGTTTTGATTGGTCAGTTAAAGCCTGGTGGTGTGAAACATGATTCATATCTAAAATAGAGTTCCAGGCACTGCCAGCATAATTTCCTAGGATGAAGTCATCCCAGTTAAACTGGGATGCACTCAACCAATTTAAACTTGGTTGGAATCAACTGATGAAATATAAATCCAAGGGACCCCCCTTGGTTTTATATTTCATTGGTTGATGTCACCCTAATTTAAATTGGTTGTTTGCATCCTAGTTTAACTGGGATGAACTCAACCTAGGCAATTATGCTGGCAGTGAGGTAGGGGGTTGTTATATGTAACAAACAAGTCCCTCCTTGGAAACTTGCTTTGCTATCAGGATAAATAGGCTCACAAAAGAAGGACTGGTTTCAACTTGGGCTTTTAACACTTTGCATCAGTGGTAGGGAAGTTTTGGGTAGTGGGCCTTATAGTATACAGTAACCCAAAATCTGCTAATTTTGCCAAACATATAGATTTTTGAATTTGGAGAACTTTCTGTACTTAAATCTACAGCCCCTAAAGAATCAAATTTGCGTACTTTAAGGCTTAATTTTCCAATTGGTGTTTTTTTCTTCTTTCCCCATAGATTCATCACCTCACTCTAATTTATGTGAGCATTTTGAAGTGTGGGTAAGTGATGGAATTCTGTCTCCTCATCCCCAAAAGATTTTTATTTATGAATAAAATAATATATGTAAAAATCACATCAATGTCACATGCTCTGAACTCAAGTGAGGATCAGGTCCAACTCTCACTTGAGAGGAGAGACCTGATTCATCACAAACTTCAACTTGTCACAAACTTCAACTTCCTCAACTCATCAAAACAATCAACTCATCACTTCAATACCTCAATCATCTCAACCCTTTCTCAACTCTACTCAACCAATCCCTACTCAATCAACCTCACTCACCACTTCTCATTATCCATTCCTTTCTTTCTTCTTTCTTCTTCTTCTCATATATTGTCTTCCTGTTCCTACTGTCTGGTGAGATTTGTCTGAATTCACTCTCAACTCTATCAACTTATAATACTGATCAATGCACTCTCAGTCCTCAGCCACTTCAGTCCACTGTATCTCTTCTCTCCATAGCTCTTACTTGTATGCTCCTTACTCCTATAGTGTTGGTTTCTCATCTTTCATCTCTTTCATCTCTTTCATCCTCAATCTCTCTTTTCTATCTTTTGTCTTGCATTTCTGATTGTTCTATTCTTTAGTGTGCTGGCTTCTATTTTATAATCAATCATAGGTTCAAAATCCTTTAACATACATGATTAATTGGTATTTATGAATAAAACAATACATATGATTAGTTGGACTTTGAACCTTGAGATTGATTTTTTCTATTTTTTTGTACTGACTCATTGCTCATGTGTAGGCAAAAGATCCCTGTTGTAGTAGATGTATTTCAGTAACTCAATAAAACTCAACCCTGTTTCCTTTTTCCATCTTCTTCCATTTTATTAAATTCATTATTCTTCTTTTCTTGCTTATCAATTTACCACAACTTGATCACATGTACATGGGCTATAAGTAGTAGCCTCTTACATGAAATCAAGCACTCATCAGTGCTCCTCAGTTTAAACCAAGTTCCCACTTGAAGCCCCATTTGAGTCTGATCAAAAATTCACCCTCTTATTTCTTACATCTCTTATTCATTTTCTAACAATAAGTGTGTTCATTCAGAATTTGGAGAGATATCTACCATGGCAAGTCCTCCATTCATACACAGTGGAGCACTTCCCATAGCCATTTACAGGCCTTTAGACACCTCTCTACTCCTAAATTACCACCCCTATCAAAATTTCAACCAGCATACATAAAATTGATGAATCCAACAATGGGGTTTTTATTTATTTATTACTAACCATCAATCTTTATAAAATTCATTCTGCAAGGGCTGTAGATTTGATGGGAAGTCAGTCTCACATATTTCTGGTTACTATGCAAATCCCTCCTCCATTTCCTGGGAAAAAACCACACATTCAAGGTCAGTAGTGTCATAGCACAACCATGGGTCAAGTATGAGAATGGGAACTTCTCCTAATGAGAAGATAAGTTTTTACCAAAGGTCACTACTTATAGACATATTTTTATTTACAAGGCTGTGATGATGAGGAAATAGAAAAAACACTTGTGGGAAAATGTAGAGAGAAAAACAGTACAATGATAAATACCTATTTTAGAGCTCAATGTATATGAGATGTTTAACAAGTACGTTACCTGGCCAAACCATTTTGATTTTTTTAATTGGGTTATCCTTTACAGGGGAGTCCTGATTCGACTGGGGCCCCCGATAAGACGGGGGTTCAGCCTAAACAGCAATCTCCATCATCGGCTTCATCAGCCTCATCCCGGAACCACTACGACCCAAAGTCAACATCCTTTCAATCACGTCGCACCAGCTACTGCTCAATTATTCATGCGCTTGACCCTCGATGAAGCCCTTCGTGAGTGCTCTCAATATGATACCCTTCGTTGGATTCTAGCTTCTTTTCACCATCCTTGCTATCTTCGGTTCCAAACAAGCACATCGATCGTCAAGAAGAAGGAGACTGATCATTCAATCCCTTCCCTGTGTTTTACTCTTTGCTCTATAGAATTGAAGGAGGCACGAGATAAAAAGATCAGAGACGATTGGATTCGAGTGATGGAGATGCGAATTAACCAAGAAAAGTTGGCGGAATGTTACCGGACCGAAGGCGTCAACTCGTACGAACAATGCGCCCATTTAGCTCAGACTGTCATCTCGCAAATTCCGGAAGGAAGGGCAAGTCACTTTTTTACTGAATGATCTCTCTCTATTTTCCAACTGAGTAGCCTCGACCCGTTTACTAATCTTTATTTGTTTCTTCTTTCCGCTTTCACCGTTCTTTAATTTTGGCAACTCAACATTAATCGCCCGAAAATTTCTCCTTACATGCATATACACCCCGACCCCTATTGATTTTCACAATCTCTCTCCTTTCGACTATTCGGACTCGATCAATTTTTCATTATTTATGCAAACAACCTGTACTAAAAGATCCGAGGCTTTCGGTTACTTGAACAAAGACGAAACAAAGAAACTCGTCCCTCATAAATCATAATCCCATTAGTGAATCACCCCATACGGTCCCGAAGATTCCCCCTCCTCCCTCTTGTGTCGAGTCCCTCGTTGTATTTTAACTTGCAGTCTACTCGTCATGACTCCCTTGAAGAAAACAGCATAGATTGTATAATGGTTGTGATCATCGCTATTGGGCAGAGGTTAAATGAGGATCTAACCCCCCCTCCCCTTCTTCCGATCGCCTGTGGTTTAACTCAACATTTGTCTTGAAAACTCAGAAAAGAACTTTTCCGTTTCTCTAGCCTCTTCGGAAACAATTCAGCTCGGGTAGGAAAGGGAGATCAGGCTATCCAAATTTTCGCAATATACAAAATGAGAAGCAATTTCACCATCAGCCTCAGCTCGTCGTCGGCGACTATGCAGTTGTTAGGCCAAAATCACTAATACTGGGTACATATACGTACCGAGTGGAGTTCGGTCATCGGATATTATCCGGAGTCTCAATAGCTCAGCTGGGAGAGCGTCAGACTGAAGTCAGAAGTTCATCTGAAGGTCCAGTGTTCAAGCCACTGTTGGGACAAATGTTTTTCGCCTCCGCGACCCCCCTGCCCGATTATGTTTATTGCCTCTGCCCAAATGAGCCCAAATGGCATGATTTAAATTCCTGTCCAAGACTGCAAACTCTATGGCCTCTGGGAGCCAATTTTTCTACAAAGATGCGAATTTTTCTGGTTCTAATTTAACATCTGCAGGGACTGAGGGTTTGGCAGGGAGTCCTCCATTTTACTTTGACTCCTAAGTCCAATTAAATCCCCTCTTTTTCATTATGACTGGAGTGTTTGGTAGCAGTCATATGATATGTAGAAACTTCTTCTGGTCACCCAAAGCTGTACAGCCTTATATTTAACTGCCATTTTGTTGCTACATCTAATGTTGCTGGGCCACTGGAATTGGGAGAGTCAATTGTCCAAGAGATGAAGTACATCTATTCTGAACTGAAGTTGGGAAGTATTACCTTTTTCACTGATATATTATTGTATGAAATAGCTCTTTGAAAGCCAAAGGTACCTTTGCCTATGATTTCAGTCTGCAAGAAAAAGTTTTGATAATGAGTATGGCTCTTTGATACCTGGGTGACAACTCACCTATGGCTGCAGAGGTCACAAATAAACCCATTCCTGGGAATTGCAAGAATCCATGCCTGATATGCCATTTGAGGGTTGAAGAAGTTAAAGAAATAGGAGTTTGCATTAAATTTATCATTTCTTTGGCATAAATTGCTTACCAGTCCCATGCAGGTGGTCTGAATCCATTCAGAGGACAAATACTGCATGTAATATCCTCAAGACCAAAACAAAGGCAGAATATGATGAACACATGAATGAAATTGGATTGGTTGTAAAAATTCAACATAAACTGATTGAATTGAGATGCAATAATCCTCATGACCAACAACAAATTGGGGCCATTGAACAATCTGAACCTCACTGACTTTTCAATGTATTTACACATCTCACCTGTTGAAATTCTACATGTCTTCTCACAAATTTTCAAATATCTGGTCAGAGACTTCATGGAGAAAAAGAATTACCTTGCAAAGATGGAGGCCATTTTCAAATCAGTTAACTTGGATGGCCTAAATATCTCACCAATCCATGGAAAATACATGATTGTCCACTGGAAATTTTTTGTTGGCAAGGAATTCAGGACCATAGTAAAGTTGGCCCCATTTGTATTTTTTCCATTCATGGATGAATCCCAAAAGGAAATATGTATTTCTTCATGCACCGTGCCCTCCCAGATGTATATGTCTGGGGGTAAACCTGTGACATGGTGACTGAATGCACAGGCTGGGGACCTTGAAACTGACACCACTACTTACTGAAAGTGCTAAAGCAAAATTTAACCATTTTATTGGGATCTCCTTAACCAATATTCATCAATGTCATTTGAATCAAACTAGTGTCTAATTGTAGGTATTTATCATGTTTTTTTTTGGTCAAATAAGCTGATTGTTTTTTTCTTCTTTTTTCCTTTTGTTTGTTTTTTTTGGCGCTCTCAACAAGATTTTTTGGGTGTAAATGTGTTCAACTAAACCTCAGAACCAAGACAAAAGCACAAGTGGCTGGCATGGTTGAAGCTGGAATGTTGCTAAGGTTTTTGGCTTAGCAAGGTCAATGGTTTTGGTGATTCTATCTTGGACTCAGACTTGCGGAATTGTTGAAACAGCCAAAAGCCCTTTCAGGCCCCATCTGAACAACAATCACAATATACAACAGCTCCAAAACTTCTTGAGCAGCCATCCAAAGTTATTGCTTACAAAGGTTGCCAACTTGATGTAGCACCCAGTCTTGAGATCAACTGTCCAAAGACAATGTCACAAGCTGGGATACCACAGCAGAATCACTGTGAAGAAACACTATATAAATGATCAAAATCAAATGAAGCACCTTGCCTCTGCTTGTGAACTTCTAAAATGGACCATTGCCAACTGGAGCAAGGTCATATGGTCCAATGAATATTCTTTCAAGACCAGAAAGAAGTCCAAACAGGTCTGTGTATGGCAACAACCAAATAAAAGGATGATAACCAAATGACTTGAGCCCACTTTCAAGAGTTGTTAATTTCTGTGAATGGAGGACAACACCTTCTCTCATGTAGCTAATACAACCAA
This sequence comes from Puccinia hordei, assembly GCA_007896445.1. Taxonomy (NCBI): domain Eukaryota; kingdom Fungi; phylum Basidiomycota; class Pucciniomycetes; order Pucciniales; family Pucciniaceae; genus Puccinia; species Puccinia hordei. The sequence goes on from RDRW01000125.1 coordinate 165,568, forward strand.
GGAATTTTGCAATGACAACAACATTAACACAATTGAATGGCCCCCTCAATCACCAGATTTTAATCCAATTGAAAACCTCTGGAAAATAATCAAGAACAGAATTCAAGAGCACTACTGACCCAAGTCAATTCCCAAGACTAAGCAGGCAATACAACAGGCCTGGGACAACAATTTTTGAGCACCTCCGCAACTTGTTCAATTCTATTCCTCATTGAATGTGCCTTACTAGGGGGTATCAAATATGACCAAATACACCATTATCTAATCAACTGGATGTGAAAATCTACCATTTTTAAAAACCATGGATATCTATATAAAATGGTTCAGAATTCTCAAAAGTGAAATTTTGTTGAAAAACCTAATTCACTGGTTTTAATTGTGGATTTGGTCATATTTGATACCCCCTATTTTTGGGGCTGATGGTGGCCCCATCAAATGTCAAGTTTATTTTTTTATTTGTCATGTTTTTTAAGAAAAAAAATTCGTAATCATCTCTCCTGGACTCTCTGCTACACCCTTCAAATTGTTTTGTCTTTTTAGAACAAATGGTTTTTTTTAAACAAAATGCATTTTCCTTTCATTTTTTTAAAGTACAATGAAATCAATTTTTGCTTCTTTTGGTTCCACATTCTCTTATATCATCTCATTACCCACCATTTTGCAAAACACTGGAATCTGAGATTATAGGATTTTGTCAGCCTACGTGATGCCAAGGATAAATCCTTCTAGCTACATGTGGTGCAAAGCATAAGGTAAAAGAGTATAAAGACTCTGGGTGATGGACAACAGGTCTAATCCCCAGATAATAAGGGGAATTGTGACGTAAAAAAAACAGAGGAAAATAGTAATAATTCTTATAAATAAATTTAATATAATGAAAACCAGAGGGGCCTGATAAATCAGGGGTGGTTTAGATCCCTCTAAGGTATCTTTCAAATAATGCAGACGATTTGGGTACCTGGAACACTGGGGCCTGTTGACACAGGGGTGGATTAAATCCCAGGAATGGAAAAGGGAATATCTTCAAGAAAAGGGTTATTACTTACTAGTAATAATCCTAGGGGGGACTTGAGGATATTCAGGGTAAAACAGGAACGTTTTGGGTGCTTTGATGGGTGTATTATTGAGCTCAATGGAAACTGTAATTTTGGTGGGGAAAACAGGGCTAAAGAATAACTACTAAGGACCTTACCAGACTATTTATTAAGATTGTATCTAATGTAAATGGTGGGTAAGTATCTAGTGGTTATTGTAAAGCATGAGGAGCCTTCTTTGGGCGGTTGCAGAGCCCCTTAAATAGTCTTGAGATCCCTCTGGGGACCCTATGGGTGTTAAAGGCCAACTTGTGGGTGCTTTGACCACATATTGGCCCTCCTGGTGACACTACAGAGGCTTGTGCCTTGGGTACAAGTTGAAAAGTTACATATGTATTGTTTTATATATGTTTTATTTATTTTAGTATATTGTTTTATTAATTACAGTTATAGTAGAAAGCTGACAGATTTATTCTTAAATTAAGTAAATGGGGTGCTATACACATCTGGGAGGTCACTGCACAATTGGCAGCCTAATATTCCAGACTACTATAGAAAAAATGGATCAATACATTGCTGAACTTGGAAAAAAATAATGGGCAAATAATCCAAAGCTTCACATGGAAAACAGCATCATTTGCCACTGAGAAGCTTGATAGCTTCAAAGGGAGGCACATGGCTTTTCACGCCAACCAGCTCAGTCCAGGACATGACATTGCTATCAGTTCCAGTAACTACCAGATTATGCACCTGATCCTCTCAGGCAGTTACATGTTTGACCATAATCAAAGAGAGTATTTCCAAGCTTCAAATCAGGTGAGGCGTATATTCTCAGGAAACCCAGCCATCCAAGAAGCCATGGGATTCAACCCCCCAAAAGGGATGACCCTTGGACAATACCCCTGCGTTAAAGTCATCCAAAATACCTGAAGATGAAACTGAACCTGTTCCAGATGCATTGAAAATTTATTATCCAAACTCCCAAATTCACCAGGTCTGGACATTGAATCTCAATGATAAGGAATCAATTCAGAAGTCAAATATGACCAAATCCACAATTAAAACCAGTGAATTAGGCTTTTCAAAAAAAATCACTTTTGAGAATTCTGAACCATATTTTATATAGATTCCAATGGGTTTTAAAAATGGTTGATTTACAAAACCAGTTGATTAGAGAATTGTGGATTTGATCATATTTGATACCCCCTATTATCGTCAGTAAGATTTTTTTACTTTCATATTGGAGACATTAAGATTAAATGCAAAACTGAAACAATGTGATAAAATTCTAGGAAGATGACCATCACCAAAATGCAGGAATATCATTTTTAATTTCCATTTGGGAAGTCATCCACCCCAAATCTTACATCAGAAAAATAGCTGAATGCAAACTCCATGGCTTCCAAAAAGATTTCTCAATGAGCATTGTGAAAAAACACACAACCTTCACTTACATTCCTGCATATGTGAGCCATTTGTCTCACCACTTGTGGGTCCCTTCCCACACAAACAGATTATTCTGTATTAAATTTGATCAGACTTCTTTGATGATGGGTTTCAGGCAGGGGTATCAAACAGATCCAGAAGAAACCAACAAGAGGGAACCACAGTTTGGTGTGAAATGTATCACAAACTGTATAACAGATATCTGTTGAATGCATCCTCACATTGTCACTCTGGATTAAACAGAAGTGTTTCCCACTTACACACTGACTGTATTACAGATCATGAAATGTGTGAGGCTGATTATGCTGGCCAGAAAATATGGAATGATTATCTGAGAAAAAAGAAGGGAAAGAATGTGAAAGCTTCAAGGAGATCCAACCACCCTCAATTCAGCCCCAAGGTTGAATCAAGATGCACTGCCAGCATAATTGCCTAGGATGAAGTCATCCCAGTTAAACTGGGATGCACTCAACCAATTTAAACTTGGTTGAAATCAACTGATGAAATATAAATCCAAGGGACCCCCCTTGGTTTTATATTTCATTGGTTGAGGTCAACCTACTTTAAATTGGTTTTTTGCATCCTAGTTTAACTAGGATGAACTCAACCTAGGAAATTATGCTGGCAGTGATGTATGACCCAAATTATATCCCAAGTGATGTATCAAATTACCCAAATTTTAGCCCACATGCAACTCCAAGGACATATTACCCCCCCTCCCCCATTTAGCTTTGAGGTCACCATGTCACTCAACATCAAATCTATCTCAGCAACCCTATTTTAGTCCACATATAGTTCCAAGGGCATCCAATAACCCTCAATACCCAATTTATGGCCCTAGTGCTGCGACAAGCTCAAGGTACCAACCACATGTGATCTTCTTCATGTCATGATATGGCCAATATTATTTGTAAAATATCTGTCAGAAAGCTTTGTTATGTATGGAGATTTGTGGCCAATTATATGATTAAAAATCTACATACACCCTTGTTTTTAGTTTATTTTTATTTGTTTTTATGACTTATGTGGTCAATTATGTGAATGAAAAAAGTATACACGCATTGTTTACTTCCAAAAAACAGTGTGATTAGTTTCTTATTTTCCTTTTTTTTTTTTAAAAAAAAAAGGGCTCTGACCCCATTTTGGCTGGCTTTCAAGTCGACTTGAGAACCAAATGAGGTTCTCGAGTCGACTTGAGGACTGCTTAAATCCCAGGTTTTCCAGGCCGAACCTTAGAACGGTCTGGAAGTCGACCTCAGGACCATTCTCCGTCTTCAAGTTGACTTTTCTCATCTATGTGTTTGACTTGACGAATCAGATGTCATCGAGGTGTGGCCGCTCAGAAATATAGTTTCCCTTGGGGGAGTTTCCTTTATCCATCTCAAATATCGGTATTCAAGGCTTAACATCCCCTACTTTGTACGTTCGACGGAGAGGCTGTAAAGCTCGGGGGACCCTCCGAAGGAAAGATTGGTGGGGCGTACTCAGCCACAACTCAGAGAGGAACTTGATCAAGTTAGCTGCCTGAGGCCGGTATACTCAGCGCTGAGTAGCATGAAAAGCTAAACAAACTAACATCCGAAGTGAACCGAGCCTGAACCTCAGATATTTGAAACCAGCCTAAACCTCAACAATGTGAACTCAGTCTTGACAACTTGTAGGTATATAAGCGTTAGTAAGAATGTCACTGGTGGGCAGCGATCAAACAGACCCAGACATAGATTCACCACCACCAGTCGTCACTAATTATGTCTTGTAGCTCTAGTCCTTCTGTCACCTCTAACTCCTCTTTCACCTCATTGTCCTTGCCGGCTCGTCAGCGGAGCCATTCTTCCCCCGAACATTGCATCATACCTGGCTCCATGAGGCATTCTATGTTCGCCTCGCGAGCGTGTTGTATCACGTCATCACACACTCGTAGCATACATAGCATTGGTGCTGCTGGAGCCTCTGCACCTTCCATCTCCTTTCCACCCCGTCATCGTAGTCTATCGGATCTCCAACATCGTAGGCCAACTTCTCAAACTCGCAGCAAGTGCAATGACAGTACTTTTTCCTCATCCACTCCCCCTTGGTTCCTACCAGCCGATCATCCGTGTCATCAATCTACAATTGCGCATTCAGATGATTTTGGCACCTCCACTGTTTGCAAGGAGCCGATACCCTGTTTTACCCAGTGGCCCAGCGGAACCGTCGGAGCAGGTCATTCCGTTTTCGTCGGCGACCTGCCTGGAAGCATAACGAAAGAGCAAATTTTCAACGTATTCAGTCAAGCTTCTCCAATCTTGAAAGTTTGTATCCGATTTCCTAGGAGAGAACAGATTGCCAAACTACGGGCATACGCTTACGTCACTTATGCCACTGCCGAGGATGGTAAGCTCGGTTCTTTCCAATGTTAATCACAACACTGGAATTTTGACTCTCTTATTCTTATTTTTTCCTCCTCGGTCTTATCATCAAACAGCTGCCACGGCTATCAGAGAGTTTAATCAAACGGAATTCGAAGGAAAACCGTGCCGTGTAGTCCCAGCGGGAAATGATACCGCAAAAGATTCCAAGCAAGCTAATATTCATGTTGGAGGTCTTCCCCCGTCGCTCACCCCCATGGCGTTTCACGTCACATTTTCGAAGTTTGGAGAGGTTCTATCATCCAAGCTTGTTTTAGACTCCAAAAACTGCTCTAAAGGCTTTGGCTTCGTCCAATACGCCACAGTGGAACAGGCTCAGAGAGCCATACACGAGACGAACGGCGCAATCCTTAATGTCAGAGATTCGATGTGGCCAATCAACACGAGTTTGTTCCGTCAGAAACGAAGCGTGCACCGGAGACCCTTCCATAATGTTTACTTCAAAAATTTACCGGCCGATATCACCATCCAGCGTTTTGCGCAGTTATGCCAGGGATATGGCGCTACTAATTCCATCCGTTTAAACATCGATGCAAACGGAGAGCCCATAGGAAGCGGGTTCGCTCACTATGCAAATACGAGTGACGCGGAAAAGGCAGTTGATCAAACCCAAAAACACGCACCTAATGGGCTACATGCTATTCGCGCTTTGACCAAAACTGAACGACAATCTTACCAACTCTCAGCTGCCAAACTGGGCAGGATGCGTGTTTAATATCAGTTGCACTATTTCTTCCATGTATATCATTTCTCTAGCTTTGTAGACATGACTGAAACAGCAAGCGTTCCGTTCCGCTGCTTTCTCACTCGCGAGGTTGATAGAATAGTTCTTTTGTAATTTTTTTTTTAAAAAAACAGTTTATTTTCCGACTATTTCAAATGACTTCTGCGACGGTAAACCGTTTTCGGGCCTAATGATTTGATTTTATTCTTCTGCGTCTTTTTGCCTCCACAACTGGCGAGATAAAACGTAGTATCTACATAAATATAAGTGTCAGAGTATTCTGTGAAATGTCAGTGTCTCTGTGATCTGCGGGGCCAAGTGTTCGAACTATGGCGAGAAAACATAATGGACGAAAAAGTGAGATTTAAGGAGCAGCAAACCTGCTGTGAGCTGAGATCTAATGGTCTGAGGAAATCAGGCGGAGGCACACCTCAGGGAAGAAACAGACATGTGAGAGTGAGAAGGAAAACATAACCAGAGAAGATGAGGGATACAGCGCATACCTGCGGACCAAGTGAGTAGGATGAAATGAGTCAAATAATATTGAAAAGACAATGAGGTCAGTACGGTCCAACTGGGTGAAAATACTTTTAAACTGAATAACATTTAGTTTCACGACTATCATCACCTAACTTGAGATCTAGATCATGAGTCACCTAGCTTTAGATCTAGATCATGAAAGTTTCATCAGCCTCGGAATATCTCAATAAAACAGAAAAAGAAAAAAATGACAGTATGCGATCAAAAGACGATTATTTAAGTTAAAAAACGCCTAGGAGCTTTGGGAAATAAAGAAATACGGGTAGTTAATCTGTGATACGTCTGTGAGATGTCTGTACATAGTTTTCTTAGTTATATTCTGTTCAACTTGCATCTTCTCAGTTTTCTTTTCCTCATCCTGTTCTCTTATCATTTATTCTCACTCAGGTTTGACCCATCTGCTACTGCCTCTCCCAAAACTCCCTAAGTTGAAAATAACCCATCACTGGAGTTGTCCAAAGCCTCACCACTATCCACAGGAGCATCTAAGTACAGAAAAACTGAATCCCAATATGATTATAGACTAGATTAATCCACAGTATCTCTGCCAACACAATCTGGGTTAGCCCTCTATTTACAAAATTCTCAACTGCCCTCTGTGCTTGAAATTCAGCTCCTAGGCTATTGGCAGTTCCACGTGAATCTGTTTGATAAAATTTCTGGTTTTGATGGACAAAAGTGTTTAGTGAGTATGTTGGAAAATTTATGATGATTGTATAAAAATGGGAAAAAAGTGAATTTGTCAGTTTTTTCAACTTGGCAACAAAGCCGATGGTGCCATTAAAAACACCACATGTCAAGTGCAATCCTGATAGTTTATAAGGTTTTTTGAGCAGGTAAAATATTTGATTATCACCAGATAGATTGACAACAGGTGCAGAGAAATACATAAATTCTGGGAAAAAATCATCACCCCACTTCAATAATTTGACCACATCTATAATTGAAGCATCTAATGCAATTGTTAAGCCTAACCTGCTTTTCCCTCATCATTACTTCACTGCGGTTATCAAGATGATTACCATGGAATCTTGGTATAACAAAATATCAGCCAATTTCCACCAGCAGAAGATCACCACCTTGCAAAAGATCACCAAACTCTTTTCTGATTGCTTTGGCTTAATCACAGAATAAACATTGCTGCAGGCACAGGATGTTGAGGGAAACAGGGGTTGCAGGACTGATGGTCACCGACTGAGTCTTATGGAACTGGGAGCTGTTGACACTAAGAGACAATGAGGGTGGTATTCAGTGAGTAAAGAGCTCCAGGATTGGAGATATCTCAGATTACATAAAACACCAAGAGGCACACTATAGTAGAAGCATATGGTCTATGTATAAGCATCTAAACACAGAAAAATCTCCAGGAAGCGCTACAAAAAATCCCAAATTCTGACAATTTTTTCAACAGATAGTAACACAAATGAATGGGAATTCATTGCAAGCATCAGCTGGAAGAAGTTATTGAGCTGGGTGAGGGGGGTAAACCTGAGGGATTTGATGCCTAAGAGAAAATTGAGTGTTTTTTTGTTTTCATAATGAAGCAAGGATGTCAGTGGACATGCATCAATTCTGGGTTGCTCTTGATTGCTACATTTTATTGATAGTGTTTCTTTTTTAATTTAATTTAATCTTCATTTTTATGTTTCATTTTTTCTTCTAAATTTTATCATCATGGTTAAATATATCAAGGAATATTAGCAAGTAGTATAACTGCCAGCTGGAAGAGTCCACAAACATGATGGATAGAGTTATCAATGGTGACACAATGAGGTGACCCTTACAAAAACATTTTTGGAAGGAAAAATAGTGTTCAAAATTTATTGGGGGGGGGAGAGGCATGGTTTCTTAATGCTGCAAAAATATGGGGACCTCAGGGGGATAATGTCACAGTATATTTAATTTCCTTTATTTTAAACAGGAAGAAACAATTATCACTTTCCTACAAGTGACATCAAAAAGTACAAATTCCCCTGTATACTTTTCTATTTCACTTGTAGAAAAGTCATCATTGTTTTAAAACCTGGTGTTCATGGGTGTTGGTAGGAAATTCAGAAAAAAAACTCCTAACCCACAGTTGGTATTTGGAGAAACAACTCAGAAATTGCAGTCCTGCGGACTTCTGGGGTTTTCAGTTTTTCTTCTTCTAATTTGTGGGAGTTGCTTAACCAAGAGCACCGGTGGGCCCGCTACTCTAACAATAGCTGTAGTGTAGCGTAATGTTAGCTTTTGTTGCTAAGCTAACACAAATTTACTGTTAGCTGAAGGTTTTTTCAGCTAACGATCAAAAAAATTTATTAAAAAAAAGTAGTGCTACAGGAATTGCCTGTTAGATGATTTTTAGCGGTGTTAGCTGGAACAAACGCTACACTAAATGTTAACGTAGCGCTCTTGTCAGCTACACTAAATGTTAGCGTAGCGCTCTTTTCAGCTGCACTGACTGTGAGCGTAGTGCCCTTTTGCAGTGAGCTAACTGTTAGTTTAGTGCTAAACTAATTAATTTTGCTCTACAATAGGAATTGGCATTTGATCTTCTTCTTCAATGGAGTCTTTGGGCACTACATTAAGCAACAACCATAGATGTACGGTGAAGATCAGTTTTGCCATGCAGAGTCACATGGTTGTCACAAGAGGCCAAATGTCCCAAAGAAGAAGAAAATCCAATGCCAAAGCCACAGTGGAGTGTTTTTTATGAGCCAAAATCCACATGGAAGAACAATTTGTTTCGCAAAAAAATGAAGAAAAAAAAAGAAAAAAAAAAAACTTAAAGGTAGAAATTAAAAATAAATAAATCAGAAAGAAGCTGTTTTGATTGCTGTACTTTCTCAAATAAACAGCATTTTGATTGCTTTACTTGTGCAAGTAGAGGTTTTTGATTGCTTTACTTGTGCAAGTACAGGATCCTAATTGAGCCAAGTGGACCAGCTTTGACCTAAAGGCTAAGACAGGGTAATTTATCACTCCTGCTATACTATAAGTAAATGCAACATACCTAATTGGTGTCACCCTCATTGGCGAGTAGGATTTGTGATGAGATTGACACTGATTAGGTGTTTTGCAGTCACTTGTGATATAGCAGGAGTGATAAATTACCCTGTCTTAGGTCAAAGCTGGTCCACTTGGCTCAATTAGGATCCTGTACTTGCACAAGTAAAGCAATGGAAGACTTCCCGTCACCCCAGAGACCCCTGTAGATTCTAAACTACAGGGTCTAAATTCTAAATTGGGCTCCTGTAAATTTACACAAGGGTTGGATACCCTCCATACCCGCCACAACCCTCTCACCCAAGACATCCACATCCAAACCACAATGCCAGCCAACCAATCCGGGACCACTCAAACAGGAATGCAAGCTCAACAACTCCCTGCCAGCCAAACCACACCAGATACAGCTCATACAACTCAGACCAAAGGCCCTCCTGATGCTGCTGAAGACAGAACAATGGGACCGATTCACAACAGGTGCCAGCTTCGTCCATCAACTATTCACCTATCTCAATCGGCATTGGATCAAACGAGAGAAGGACAAAGGACGCAAGAATGTTTATTTGGTCTGCACGGTCTGTTGATCAGTTGGACCTACATACCCTTAGCAAGCAATCCTTATCCCCGCTGATGCGTACCACCCGATGGACATATTATTTATCACTTAGCTCGCATTGGTCAATTGGAAAGAGAATTTTTTTGTCGACCTTCAGAGAAAGAATAAACTCACGCTTGCCGTACTGAGCTTAATCAAAAATCAGAGGAACAGCAAAGCTATTGACCCTAATCTTGGGAAGAATTTTTGAGGCTGCTAGAGAATCAAAAAGAATCAGGTGCGTTTCATCTTCCAAACCGGCAAGCAATACATTGAACCAAACTGAGGTTGAATAACGTTCTGTTACCATTGTTGTAGATCTTAGTCGGATGCATGGCCTCCTGGGACGTATTCCCGAGGGGCTGGACCCATTTAAAGCCAGTGGACTTACAGCCATAGAAAGCATTGCAGGAGATAAACCTGAGGCAGTCAAACCTAAAGCTTATGTAGACGCAATCTTAGGGGTTTACCAAAAATACTCGGATTTGGACAAAAAGTCATTCAGAGGCAAAGCTGGATTCAATGCTGCACTAGATAAGGCTTGCCGAGAGGTCATCAACCAGAATGCAATCACCGGTAAATCCAATCAGAAATCTCCTGAGCTTCTGGCGAAGTACTCTGATCAACTGTTGAAAAAGACCAACAAAGTTGGTGAAGAAACCGACTTGAACATTGTGCTAGTCCAAACTGTCAGTCTTCTGTTCAACCAATAACTGAATTCTAAACCTGCTGCTCATCAACCTTGCACTTGTTTTTTTTTGGGGGGGGGGCAATCGCAAAATGATGTTTTTACACAGATGACTGTGTTTAAATACATTGAGGCTAAGGATGTTTTCCAAAAGTTTTATTCAAAGATGCTCGCAAAGAGACTAGTGTATTTCCAATCTGCATCAGATGATGCTGAGGCGAGGAATGCCATGTTATTATTAACACTGAAAATAAGAAATAAATGACCAGAGAAATAAACCAGTGAGATTGAGAATTTAATGATATGAGCAAGAAAGAATTGAAAGAGCAAGAAAAAATAAAGAGTGACAAAAAATTATTAGATGAAAAAAAAAGAAAGATTAGACAAAATTGAGCCCCATGGTTTTAATGTAAGCACGGTCGTTTTGACCGTTCCTCATGAATGCCCAAGCGCTGTCCAGCCAAGGATTCTGCGGTAGATCTTGCCTTTTGAGATACATTCAAACCTGTCTCATGAGTCCAGGTCTGCCAAGGATAGCCATTCTGACAATTGCAATCAGTGCATCATCATTGTCTTCTTGTTGTTGAGAGTCTTCATCGTCAAACTGTTGCCAGAGGTCGTCCATTATGGCCGTTGAGATTGATTACTGATGATGAGGAGCTTGGATTGGCGGTGGGTGGGTGGTGTGGGCTCTGTTTTAGATTTTACATGTGTTTGTGTTGACGGAAGAGGATTTTTTACAGGTCTGGCTGTAATCTTGTAAGTTAGAATTTAGACCCTGTAGTTTAGAATCTACAGGGGTCTCTGGGGCGACGGGAAGTCCTCCAATCAAAAATCTCTACTTGCACAAGTAAAGCAATCAAATTCTGTTAAACTCGTGTATTTGAGAAAGTACAGCAATCAAAACAGCTTCTTTCGGATTGATGGATTTTAATTTCGAGCTTTTAAGTTTTCGTTTTCTTTTTATTTGTTTCTTTCTTTTTACCCTTTTACCCGTTTTCTTTTTCGCTTTTCTCTTTTCTCTTGTTTTTTGCTTTTTTCTTTTTTTTCTTTTTGTTTTTCTTTGTTCTTTTTTTCTTTTTCTTTTTTTCTTTTTTTCTTTTTCTTTTTTCTTTTTCTTCTTTTTTTTTTTTCTTTGTCTTTTTTTTCTTTTCCTTTTTTCTGTTTTTCTTTCCTTTTGTGGCTTCTGGGTGGGTCTTTTTTCGGTTTTTCTATTCTTCTTTCCTTTTTTCTTTTTTTCTTTTCTTCGTTTCTTCTTCTGTCTTTTGTCCTTTGTTCTTGTCCCTTCTTCGCTTTTTCGCCTTCTTTTTCTTTCTTGCTTCTTCTCTGTTCTGTCCTCCTGTGCGTCTCTTCTTTCTTTTCTTTGTTTCTTTCTTCTCGTTTTTGCGTTTGGTTCTCTTTTTGTTTGTTTCTTTCTCTTGTTGCTACAAAACTGGTTCTTCCATGTGGCTTCTGGCTCATAAAAAAACAACTCCACTGTGGCTTTGGCAGTGGATTTTTTTTCTTCCTTTCTTGTGGGACTTTTGGCCTCTTGTGACAACACCATGTGACTGCATGGCAAAAATGATCTTCACTGTACATCTATGGTTGTTGCTTAATAGCACTGTTCACGTTGGGACTATTTTAACCACGCTGAGTTAAACAATCATCAAACTTTGTTAAACATCATAAAGCCAAACTAACAGTTCACGTTGGTTCCACCCCAACCATCTTAACCAACCCAACACCCCACTTCACTTCAAAGTCAAACCTCTCTATCATCCTTCTATGTTCCACCTGCAACAGTTGACTGAACGACAACAAGTGATTCGCGCGACCTTTTTTTTGTCTACATGGGTACTCTTCAATGATGATCTTGATTCAATCATTACTCACCAGAAAAAAAAAAACCCCACACAAAATATGAATGATCTCTTCTTTAGAGCGACTTGGCCAACATATCAGATTTGCTCCATCATTTCTCAGCTCTCGGTATCTTCAGCCCATGCAATCAATAACGGTACAGGAGGAATATGATCTTGGCGTGGTGTTTCAAATGGCCGATGCAACATTCAAACAGGTGCTTGAACCTCCAAAGAAGGTTTTATATACGTCTTGAACGCAGTCGTAGACAACAATGTGGTTTGTCAAGTACTGGCCCTCGACCCCAACTTCCAGTTCCCTCCCAGCTGGCTTTGACGATGGAGCGGCTAGGTTCAAATGGAAAAACGCCGCTTCTGTTGTTGATTTGCTCGAAATCTCAATGTTGCCTGTGGAACCGTCATCAAGACAACCACGCCGAGTTATAGAAGCATTGGTCCTCCCCTCGGAGCTACATATGTGCAATGGCCTGACAAGAATCGATGTATGGAAATAATTGCAAGTTATGCAGCAAGAAGGGTTTGAAGGATGTGTAGGTTTATCGATGGGACAACTTTCCCTATATTCAGCGACCCGGCTACGATGGGGAGGTCTTTTTTGATCGTAAGAAAAGGTACTTGATCAACGCTCAAATTATATGTGACTGTGATAAAAAACATCACTGCTTTTCTCACTGGCTGGCCGGGCTCTTGTGCTGACCGCTTTGTGTACAAAAAGATGGGGCTCCATCTTGAAAGGCAATAAGTTCTTTGATGATGGTATGTGGAAACTCTGATAACTGTCTGTCTTTCTTCTTTGCGCCTCACTCAGATACTCCATCTCACAGGTCATATCTGATTGCTGATTCTGCATACAAATAAGTTGTACCATCATCCCAGCTTACAAGGCACCAGCGGCATATCATCCCGACAATGCTGAATTCAACTTTCTCCTTGCCAAATCACAAGTACGCAATGAACACACAATCGGGATTCTCAAGGGCCGGTTTTCTTCTCTCAAAGAGATGTGATTACATCTCTACAAAAGGGATCATATGGTGCCTTACATAAAATGGATTTACTCCTGTATCATATTGCACAATATGTTGGCGAATCTCAAGGACTTGTGGGAGGATCTGGTAATGGACGGTGACCTGAGAAATGACAATGGCCATGCCAACAATAGCATCCCCAGCTCAGAGGACATCCGGACTACCGTTAAGAATAAGGCGCTGGCAACGGTGGGCCCGCTAAGCTAACAATAGCTGTAGCATAGCGTAATGTTAGCTTTTGTCGCTACGCTAACACAAAGTTACTGTTAGCGTTTTTTTTTTTCAGCTAACGCTACAAAATTTTGTCAAAAAAAAAAATAGCAGTAGCGTAGCGTTAGCAACTTCAAAAAAAAAATTAACACTACAGGAATTACCTGTTAGCTGATTGTAGCGGGTTAGCTGGAACAAACGCTACGCTAACTGTTAGCGTAGCGCTCTTGTCAGCTACGCGAACTGTTAGCGTAGCACTCTTTTCAGCTACGCTACATGTTAGCGTAGCACTCCTTTCAGCTACGCTAACTGTTAGTGTAGCGCTCTTTCAGCTACACTAACTGTTAGCGTAGCACTCTTCTTAGCTTATGCTACTGTTAGCCGGAGTACCCTGTGTGGTGAGCTAACTGTGAGTTTTTTTTTTTTTTTTTTTTTTTTTTTTTAAGTGCAGATGTGATTAGACATTGCGCACTAGTGGAGTTTAAAGCACAACACTAACTGCTGTTTGTTTTTATAACAATAAAAAAAAAACGGAAAAAAAAAAAAAAAGGAAAAAAAATAGGAAAAAAAAAGAAAAAATAAAAAAAAAAAAAAGGAAAAAAAACAAAAAGGAAAAAAAACAAAAGGAAAAAAAAAAAAAAAAGGAAAAAGGAAAAAAAAAAAAAAGGAAAAAAAAAAGAAAAAGGAAAAAAAAAAAAAAAAAAAAAAAAAGGAAAAAAAAAAAAAAAAAAAAAAAAAAAAAAAAAAAAAAAAAAAAAAAAAAAAAAAAAAAAAAACAAAGAAAAAACAAAGGAAAAAAAAAAAAAAAATCCTAATTGAGCAAAGTGGACCAGCTTTGACCTAAGACAGGTGAATTTATCACTCCTGCTATACTATAAGAGTAGTGATGAGGTTAACACCAATCAAGAAAATTTAAAGGGGGGTCAGTCAGGTGCCCCTGAGAGTTTTCTGAGTTTGTACAAGGCTTAACCCAACATTGCTACCATTTCTTCAAACCCAATTTAATCAGTTGCCGAACTCAAAGGGGGGTCAGTCAGGTGCCCCAGCGAGTTTGGAGAGCTCCTATAAATTTCAATCATTCACAATCCTTACCTAATTGGTTTCACCCTCATCATAAATGAGGATTGTGATGCGGGTGACACCAATTAGGTATTTTGCAGTTACTTTTAATATAGCAGGAGTGATATGTTCCCTGTCTGAGGTCAAAGCTGGTCACTCTGCTCAATTAGGATCCTGTACTTGTCCAAGTAAAACAATGAAAAATATGTACTTGCACAAGTGAATAAATTAAAATGCTGTTGTAACTGCTTTACTCGAGCAAGCACAGCAATCAAAAAAGCTTATTTAAGAGGAGCTCAAAGCGTCCATCTGTTCTTTGGCCTATCAAAATAGCATTCAAAAACAGTTGCACCCCGACTTGCTCAAGACAACGAACGAGTCTTTAATATTGTCATAAAAGACAGAGGCATCAGCTTTACGTAAAGATGCCATCAATATTAAAGTTGATCAAGCATCCTTACAATATAGAACACCCTTTAAGATAATTAACTGTCCATTGTCTCATCAAAAATGCAGGCTTCCCACACCTGTGATTGAAGACTTTCCTGATTTGGTAGCTACCAATAGGGGAATTGGTTTAGAGAGAGTTTTAAAGGAGCTCGAAGCGTCCATCTGTTCTTTGGCCTATCAAAATAGCATTCAAAAACAGTTGCACCCGACTTGCTCGAGACGACGAACGAGTCTTTAATATTGTCATAACAGACAGAGGCATCAGCTTTACGTAAAGATGCCATCAATATTAAAGTCGGTTGAGCATCCTTACAATATAGAACACCCTTTAAGACAATTAACTGTCCATCGTCTCGTCGGAAATGCAGGCTTCCCACACCTGTGATGGAAGACTTCCCTGATTTGGGAGCTACCAATAGGGGAATTGGTTTAGAGAGAGTTTTAAAGTCGTGGAGATGGGATCTGAGGCCAAAATTGTTCTTCATTCAGGTATCCATGGTTTTCAAAAATGGTGGATTTGAAAAACCAGTTGATTAGATAATGGTGGATTACGTTGTAAATTCAAAGACAAGAAAGAAGTTGGATGTCTCTTCTAAGATCTGTAATGCAGCAGGATTTTACCTGTTGAAGCCATAACAACAGCTTTTTATTCAGCAGCCATGTTAATTGTGAAACCAACAGTTAGCGGGCAAAACAAATCCGCTATTTGAGCATAGTGTAATGGGAAAAGCTTCAGCTAACAGCTAAATTTAGCGAAAATATCAGCTAACAGCTAACATTTAGCGTAGCGTAGTGATGATGCCGCTACGCTACTGAGAACTTCAAAATCTGTTAGCGCCAGAAAAATTACGCTACTTGATAGCGTAGCGGTGAATTTTCTGCTAACGCTACGCTACAAAAAAATGGCTTGAAAAATTGTTGCTATGCTAACTGTTAGTGTAGCGGAGTGTAATTTCAGCTAATGCTACAGATTTTCTGGGAAAAATGTACCCCGCTACGCTAACAGTTAGCGGTCAAATAGTGTAGCGTAGCGTAGCGGCCCACCGTTGGCGCTGGCATTTCATCGTTGGCAAAGAAACACGGCCATTGCTAACAACTTGCCACCGTCTCCTTAATTTGTACTTAGTTTATCTGTCTGACTAGCTACAACCATGTCTCACTTAATTGGGTGTAGTCTTATGTTGTGTTATGGCCGTTTTGTTTCATCAATCAAATTCATTTACATTTTCTGACCCAAGAAAAACCCAAATTTGCATTTTCATAATGAACATATTTTTTAGTTGACAAGGAGAATTGAGACATGCTAAAGAGAGGCCCTGTTGAGCAGGCCAAATAGAAACCCAAGAGAGAAAGAGAAAGGGAGACAAGTGTGTCCCCGGACTAAAGCCCAAAGAATGCCTGGGACAGGATCTGGATCTCGCTAACACTTCTGCCTTCACGTAGCCAAGAGGTAACCATCTGAATCCGCTTGTTTTGCTGTTTTTGCGAATTGAGTCACTCTTGACGCCGTTCTTCTTGATCTAAGGTTCGCTCTTCACGTGCATGTTGTCAATCTTGGACCTCAAGTTCATATCGCTTATGATCCAAGGAGAGTTGGTCTTTCATCATTATCAATTTTTGAGAGCTTGTTGACTCAAAAGCTGCAGTCAATCCAGCAGTCTTTGTCAATTGAGTTTGGGTACTGATGGAACTTGAATGCGTTGAGGGAGAGGATTGGTTTGAGGCTCGCGATGCAGCACGATGCAGGTTTGGAATAGTCCCCTGCTGGGGAGCCGTTAGGCCCGAGGCGTTAGGAGACGTTTGCAGTTGTTGAGTCGAATCCACCTGTTCTTGAGTCGAATCCATGGTTTGTTGACTAGAATCCACCTGTTCTTGAGTCAAATCCACGGGTTGTTGACTAGAATCCACCTTCATGGTATCATTCGTATCTTGCTGTGAAGCCTCAGGTCCCTCCATAAGGCCAAGGATATTTGCACTGCGCTTTGCCCAAGGAGTTGCTTCCCATTGCGATGAATTCAACTCAAACAACTCCTCCTCTTGAGAGTCATTGAGCCGCACAGGGTTACCTATCCCATCATCCTCCATACTGGCATCCAGTGCTGAGTCAAGTGCTACATTTCCAGAGGAATCAAAAACCGCCAATGGGGTGATGTTAGCCTTATCCTTAAAGAGAGCATCCATTTGTTCAAAACACGGGCAAATCACATTTAGTTTCTGGACCAGCAAATGATAGCCCTTGCGCTCTTCAATACCGGCACCTGTGTTTCGTTCAAAATCCTTGGCCTTGCAATAATTGTTCCGGTACGTATTCAAGTGTTGCCGGATTTGTCTTCCAGTGAGTTCAAGGTTGACATTCATGATATTCATGTACTCGGCAAATCAATCAAAGGCTTGACCACGGTTTAGTTGACTTCCTCCAATGGTTGTTTGGCTCCCACTACCAAACACTTGCTGAAAGTTCTCCTCGTCCTCCAGATAGGTACATATATATTCATAATCAATACACCCAAACTGTTGTGAGGCCTCAGTAGCTGCGGAGGTTGATCAATGGGATGATTGAGACTGTGAACCAGCGGCAACTCTTCTTTTGGAGCCGAGTTGATTTCTCTTCCAAGGGCCCTTGTATGGGTTGTTGGGATCAGCAAGGGCGGCGGCTAATTTGGCACAAGTGCAACGCTTGCGGGGACCAAGCTGAGATTGAGGTGGCAACGCTAGAATCACAACTTTCAGCCAATAATATCACAGAAGGAATTTCAACTAAGACCAAAAACTTACCATGTGAGCTCACTGAGCCGCTATTTGAGGGAACTTGAATCAGGGAGTGCGTTGTTGTTTGAGATGTGTTTCCAGTATCAGAACTTGCCGCCAAAGATTGCTGCGAACTACTTTGCATTGTTCCTTGGGATGGGATAGTTATTTGATTGTTGACTTGAATTGAGGGGTCTGCTGCGGGATTTTCTGGCTGGCTGGGTTCAGTCACCATTGTAGTTAGGATTTTCTTTGGGAGGAAGTGTGACTGGAGTTGATATCTTGAAGTGGTGCAATGGAGGGGAGGGGGGGAAGGACCGGGGGGCTATACACAGATGGATATAGATGAGCTTGGATGGTTAGCCGTTGGCTACAGGTTTGTTTGAAGGTGGCTAAACTTTATCCAAGGTTTGATGATGTTTAGCCTATGTGAACAGTGCTAATGTAGTGCCCAAAGACTCCATCAAAGAAGAAGATCAAATGCCAATTGAATTCAAACAAGAGAAACAAGTTGTATTTATCTTCTAAGAGACTTATGGCACCTGGATTATACCTACTGAAGCCAAAACAACACCGTTTATGCAGCAGCCATGTTAACTTGTGAAACTAACAGTTAGCAGGCAAAAAAAACTGCTATTTGAGCATAGTGTAAAGGGAAAAACTTCAGCTAACAGCTAACATTTAGCAGGAAAAATATTGGCTGACAGCTAACATTTAGCATAGCATTGAAATGATCTGATGCCGCTACGCTACTGGAAACTTCAAAATCTGTTAGTGCCAGAAACATTACGCAACTTTTTAGCGTAGCAGTGAATTTTCCCAGCTAACACTACAAAAAAATGGGTTGAAAAGTTTGTTGCTACACTAACTATTAGTGTAGCAGAGTGTAATTTCAGCTAATGCTACAAAATTTCTGGGAAAAAAGAAACCCACTACGCTAACAGTTAGCTGTGAAATAGTGTAGTAGCCCACTGTTTCCAAGAGCCAACGGTGGGCCGCTACGCTACGCTACGCTATTTGACCGCTAAGTGTTAGCGTAGCGTTTTTTTTTTCCCAGAAAATTTGTAGCGTTAGCTGAAATTTCACTCCGCTACACTAACAGTTAGCTTAGTGACAAATTTGTCAGTCCATTTTTTTGTAGCGTTAGCGGGGAAAATTCACTGCTACGCTAACAAGTAGCGTAATGTTTCTGGCGCTAACAGATTTTGAAGTTCTCAGTAGCGTAGCGGCATCATCGCTACGCTACGCTAAATGTTAGCTGTTAGCTGATATTTTCCCGCTATATATTAGCTGCTAGCTGATATCTTTCCCACTAAATGTTAGCCGTTAGCTGAAGTTTTTCCCATTACACTAAGCTTAAATAGCGGTTTTTTTTCTTGCTAACTGTTAGTTTCACAAGTTAACATGGCTGCTCAATAAAGGCTGTTTTTATGGCTTCAGCAGGTAAAATCTTGCTGCATTAAAGCTCTTTGAAGAGAAATCCAACTTCTTTCTTGTGTTTTAATTCAAACCAGGACCAAACTTTTAGATCCAGAAAAGTGAACAATCTGAAAAGAATTTTGGTTGATGCATTACATATTGTTTGATTTTACCAATAGTTGGTGTGAGGTGGTTGGGCAAAGAAAAGGATGTGGGAACGGTGAAAGTTTTTCCCTTGCACAAAATGTCTTGTTTTTTCAGCTTTGATGCTTTCAAATTAGTATTTCAATGAGGGCGTTGATAAACGCACGCCAAGCGCGCACGCCAACGCCAACCCGCACGCCAACGGGGCCAACACGCCATTTTTTTTGGCGTGTAGGGTCTACACGCCAAAAAAAAAGGGCGTGTGAGACCCACACGCCATTTTTTTTGGCGTGTGGGCCCCGCACGCCAAATAAAATTGGTGTGTGGGAGCGCACGCCAAACAATTGGCGTGCGGGGCCCACACACCAATTTTTTGGGCGTGCAGGTCCCCCCTCGCTCACATAATCGAATGGGAGGGACCATTCGATTACGTGAGCGGGGCCCCTCCCGGCTGACGAGGTTATACAACCTTGTCAGCCAGGAGGAAGTCCTCCTGGCCGACGAGGTTGTATACCAACGAGGTTATACAACCTCGTTGGCCAGGAGGAAGTCCTCCGGCCGACAAGGTTGTATAACCTCGTCAGCCGGGAGGCAGTCCTCCTGGCTGACAAGGCTATACAGCCTCATGCCGGGAGGAAGTCCTCCCGGCTGACAAGGTTGTACAACCTCGTCAGCCGGGAGGGGCCCCGCTCACGTAATTGAATGGTCCCTCCCATTTGATTATGTGAGCGAGGGGGGCCCACACGCCAATTTTATTTGGCGTGCGGGGCCCACACGCCAAAAAAAAACGGCGTGTGGGAACCACACGCCATTTTTGGCGTGTGGGTCTCACACGCCATTTTTGGCGTGTGGGTCTCACACGCCCTTTTTTTTTGGCGTGTAGACCCTACACGCCAAAAAAAAGTGGCGTGTAGCCCCGCACGCCAATTTTTTTTGGCGTGCGGGTTGGCATGGGCGTGCGTTTATCAACGCCCTTTCAATGACTCTGATGATTAAAATCAGGTCACCAGTGTCAGAATTTGAGCATCTGAGTCCGCTCACCTCTTTCCTTTTTCTCTCCTTCTCCCGTGTCCCTGTTCCAGTACCAGTTCCTGTTCCTGTCCCCAGTTCTTATTCCTGTTCCTGTTCCTGTCACCAGTTCCTGTTCCTGTCCCCAGTTCTTATTCCTGTTCCTGTTCCTGTCCCCAGTTCCTGTTCCTGTCCTGTCCCATGTCCCCTGTCTTCTGTCCCCAGTAACTGTCCCCGGTTTAGTGATTAGTCATGTATAGGCCCCCTTTGGATCTTGCAAGGGGCTCTCTAGTTGTTCACTTTAAATTCTGCTCTCTTACATGAAATAAAATCCATCGAGTTTGAGCATCTTTGCCTTTGTCCCACCTAAGTTCAACCCAGCTCCTCTTTCACAAACACCCTCCCTCTCCACCTTCTCAATTTCTGGAATTCAAGATCTGACAGATTTACAGTCTCGTCAAGACTCTTCTCAGTGACCCTGTCTCAACAACCCTTCTCGCTTACTCACTCACAAATGGCCGGCAACGACAAGTTTCATATCCCTGAACTTACCAAGGATAACTATGTCGACTGGGTGTCGAAGATGACCTCGGTCCTGAAGGCGAAGGACCTGTATCAGCTTGTTCTTGGAAAAGAACCGACAAAGTCTCGTGGTGAAGACGGAAAAATCGTTGAGATCGACTTGTCTAGACGATACGACCTTGCTCATGCTACTATCATCACTCGTGTTCATTCCTCTGTCTCGGGTCGCGTTAAGAAGAATGGAGGCTCCGACTGCCCAAAGAAGCTCTGGGCCAATATACTAGAATTTGGCGCCTCAAAGAAACAAGCCAATAAATTCAAGGCATGGTATCGACTAACTCACCTTCCACTTCGAGTCGACAACGTTCAGAACTTCATTTCGTCGTTCTGGGACTGTATAGCTACCCTACAGTCTCTTGATGCTACGATTGATGACGAATCACTTGGCCACTTCATTCTCATGAAGATCCGATGGAGCTAAGCCACGTCAGGAACTCCATCATTGCCTCCGGCACCTCCTCTTCAATGGAGGTCACTTACGAAACCGTACTCGAAATGCTAGACAGTCAAGTCAGCGCCGATACTGCCGTGCGTCCACAAAATCCTAGAGTCATCGAAGCACTCAAATCCGACGGAGCTGCAGTCCTCCTTACGCAAAAATGTCCCCAAGGACGTCACCTACCATCTGCGCCTCACAAAGCCGAGGACTGCTTTTCACTTCATCCCGAAAAGCTTGTCCAGTACCGAACGTTCCTGAAGGCCAAACATGAAGCTGAAGCCAACCTGGCCATGATGAATCCACCCGCAATGTTCAATGTGAAGCCAGAAGCAATCACGTCAACAATCTCACCAATCACTTGATATCTTCCTGGCAACCTTGCTGACGACGACTCTGATGATCACCAGTCGGAAGTTAGCATGCTGTAAAAATTCCAACATTTTTTTCCTTTCCCCATTCAATTACCCTGTTACCTGTCTGTTCGCGCGGGGGTGTGTCAGAATTTGAGCATCTGAGTCCGCTCACCTCTTTCCTTTTTCTCTCCTTCTCCCGTGTCCCTGTTCCAGTACCAGTTCCTGTTCCTGTCCCCAGTTCTTATTCCTGTTCCTGTTCCTGTCACCAGTTCCTGTTCCTGTCCCCAGTTCTTATTCCTGTTCCTGTTCCTGTCCCCAGTTCCTGTTCCTGTCCTGTCCCATGTCCCCTGTCTTCTGTCCCCAGTAACTATCCCCTGTTTAGTGATTAGTCATGTATAGGCCCCCTTTGGATCTTGCAAGGGGGCTCTCTAGTTGTTCACTTTAAATTCTGCTCCTCTTACATGAAATAAAATCCATCGAGTTTGAGCATCTTTGCCTTTGTCCCACCTAAGTTCAACCCAGCTCCTCTTTCACAAACACCCTCCCTCTCCACCTTCTCAATTTCTGGAATTCAAGATCTGACAACCAGAACAATATTGTCCCGAGATCCATCATTTAACATCAAAGGCATTTCAATAAAAATAAATTAGACATCAACATAAGGACATAATCCTGACTTTTGAGGCCAAATGAAGTTCATTTTATAGTCAACAGGGGGGGATGGCCAAATGGGGATTGTTTTTTTATGAGCCAAAGCCACACGGAAAAACAATTTGGTTTTGAAAAAAAAAAAAAAAAAAAAAAAAAAAAAAAAGAAAAAAAAACTTGGAGATAGAAATTGAAAATAAATAAATCAGAAATAAGGTGTTTTGATTGCTGTACTTGCTCAAGTACAGGAGCTAAAGCAGCATGTTGATTTGTTGACTTGTGCAAGTACAGCTTTTTGATTGCTTTACTTGTGCAAGTACAGGATACCAATTGAGCAGAGTGGACCAGCTTTGACCTCAGACAAGGGAATTTATCACTCCTGCTATACTATAAGCAACTGCAACATACCTCATCAGTGTCACCCTCATTGGTGAGTAGGATTTGTGATGAGGTTGACACCAATTAGGTATTTTGCACTCACTTTTAATATAGCAGGAGTAATAAATTCCCCTGTCTTGGGTCAAAGCTGATCCACTCTGCTCAATTAGGATCCTGTACTTGCACAGGCAAAGCAATCAAAAAGCTGTACTTGCACAAGTCAACAAATCAACATGCTGCTTTAACTCCTGTACTTGAGCAAGTACAGCAATCAAAACACCTTATTTCTGATTTATTTATTTTTAATTTCTATCTCCAAGTTTTTTTTTTTTTTCTTTTTCAACACAAATTGTTTCTTCATGTGGCTTTTGGCTCATAAAAAAACAATCCCCATTTGGCCATCCCCCCTGTTAACTATAAAATGAACTTCATTTGGCCTCAAAAGTCAGGATTATGTCCTTATGTTGATGTCTAATTTATTTTTATTGAAATGCCTTTGATGTTAAATGATGGATCTTGGGACAATATTGTTCTGGGGACCTGATTTTAATCATCAGAGTCATTAAAATACTAATTTGAAAGCATCAAATCCTCAAGAAAAGACATGATTGCTATACTCCCACAAGTATAGTGCTAAACTAACAGTTAGCTCACCGCAAAAGGGCACTATGCTAACAGTTAGGGTAGCTGAAAAAAGTGCTACACTAACAGTTAGTGTAGCTGAAAAGAGAACTACACTAACACTTAGTGTAGCTGACAAAAGCGCTACGCTAACAGTTAGCGTAGCTGAACAGAGCGCTACACTAACAGTTAGCGTAGCTGACAAGAGTGCTACGCTAACAGTTAGCGTAGCTGACAAGAGCGCTACACTAACAGTTAGCGTAGCTGACAATAGCGCTACGCTAACAGTTAGCGTAGCTGACAATAGCGCTACGCTAACAGTTAGTGTAGCGTTTGTTCCAGCTAACACCGCTAAAAATCAGCTAACAGGTAATTCCTGAAGAGTTAACTTTTTTTTTTGAAGTCGCTAACGCTACGCTACCGCTATTTTTTTTTTTGACAAAATTTTTGTAGCGTTAGCTGAAAAAAAAAACCGCTAACAGTAACTTTGTGTTAGCGTAGCGAGAAAAGCTAACATTACGCTACGCTACAGCTATTGTTAGCGTAGCGGGCCCACCGTTGCAAGAGCCTTGATACAACCACTTGTAATTTTTGTTTATGTACTGATCTACAAAATTATCTGAAGCCACATATTTCATTGAGATTGATTGGTCAAGCCTTCCTCCATCTTGCTGAGAGAGGTGCAAAGATTTCTAGAATTGGCTGGATTCATATTGCACAATGTGGTAGACACAACAGTGGGCTGCTACGCTATTTGACCACTAACTGTTAGCCTAGCGGTTATTTTTCTTGCCAGAATATTTGTAGTGTTAGCTGATGCTGGTTAAGGTGGCTGAAGAAGAAAAATGTTCCAGGAATTATCAATTGGCTTCCGCTCTGGTGGTGTCTTTCTCAGCCCCGGATCAGGTAGCCCTAGACCACATTCCATCTCTTAGTTTGACTGAGTTGTGTTGGCAACAGGCTATAGAGGAAATGGACATCAACATCCCCAGTAAGTTGGAACACTTTGTTCCTTTCTCTTCTCCTATACCCATATCCCAAGTTTCTTTGATACCCTTTCAGGGTCCTCAACTCACGCATTGGGCCCTCTTTGATTCAGGGGCTTCAGTGTGCTTTATTGACCAAAAGTCTGCTCTTAGGAATCAATTAATTCTTAATCCTCTTGAAAAACAACCCAAATGTAGAGGCTTAAATGGGTCTGTTAAAGGAAATTGAATCTGTGGTTGATTACTAAAAAGAGCCAGCAAACTAGCGAAGTAACAATCAGACAAGAGACATAAGAGATGAAATGAAAGAAAGAGAAGATGAATGAGAACCAACAATTTGGAGACGAGTTATGTGAGTCAAGTATGGAAAAAGGACACGAGAGATTGAGCAGAAGAGAAAGAAAGAGCAGGGACTTGAAAGATCATAGGTTAGTTGATTGATGGGAATAATGAAGAGTTGATCAAATCTCACCAGGCAGGCAGACAGGACAGGATTGAAGATTAGAGAAGGAAGGAAAGGAATAGGAAAGAAGGAAAAGAAGGATGTTGAATGGGGAAATGATGATGGAGGGGGTTGTGATTGATCTGAGATTGAATGTTGATGAAAGTCTTGATTGAGGTTGAGTTTGATCAGAGGAACCGGCACAAGTGAACTAGAAAGTGAGGAAAGTGAAAAAGGAGGAGTTATCTGTGACAGGTCTGTGATTTCTACATCTGTGGGGTCTTTGGGTCAAATCACTTCGTCTTGGTATGGTACACTGTCCATTTCATTACCCTCATTCACTCATTTGTTGCATGTTTTTCTCTATGTTACCCAAATGGCTTCCGCTGATATTATCTTAGGTTTTCCTTTGATATCTTATTTGATGGGCTCTCCTTCAGGATTATGTTTCCCTAAAGATTCACATTCATTAGTTATCAATAATTTTGATCCTATTCCTACCATTCTGAAGCAATTTAATGGTGTCTTTGTTACAGAAGCACTTTCCCGTTTGCCACTCATTGTCTGGGACATGATTGCAAGATTAATTTGAAACCTAGTTCATTGCCTCCATTTGCAAGCTTTCAACTCTTAGTGCCAATGAAACAATTCAACTCAAGGAATATATTGATGAAAACCTTAAGAAGGGGTTTATTAGGGTATCTTCCTCTCCCGCAGGAGCTCCATTTTTTTGTCAAAACTCTGACATATGTTAGAAAAAGTAATGTACACCATGGGACTCGACTCAATCCCACAACCTCTGAACTCACTTTGAGAGTGATGCTCTAACCATTGGTCTAACACCTGGGACATCTCAATTTTTCTGCGTGCGGGAAGGTCACCTGCCAAATACATCCGCAGTGACTGCGCAGTCACTGGGGATGTATTTGGCAGGTGACGTTCCCGCATGCAGGAACATTGAGATGTCCCAGGTGTAAGTGCGCTGTTGAGCTATCAATGTTTGTGGTATTATTGTTACTTATTGGGTAATGAACCTCAGATTTGGCGCATTACCACTCCTATGCCATGCATATACGGGAGTGGGTGGCTAGACTGTAGATTAACATAGAATCCCATTAACAAAGTATACATTTGAATCCAACAAACTCAGGGTAAGGCGGATAGGCCTTGCGTAGATTATTGTTTATTGAATTCTATCACCATCAGGGACTTGTATCCATTACCTTTGGGTTTGCAACTACTGAACAATTTATTGGGTTATAAGTTTCTCTCTAAGGTTGATCTTAAGTCAGTGTTTAATCTGATTTGTATAGCACCAGGACATGGATGGAAAACAGCATTTTGAGCTCCTTGGGTTCTTTATGAATACTGTGTGATGCCCTTTGGTTTGGCAAATTGTCCAGCCATTTTTCAATGTTTCATTCAACACACATGACATGACTATTTAGATGTTTTTTTTTCTTTGTGTATATTGATGATATCTTAACATTTTCTAAGACTTGTGATCAGAGCTTGATAGGTATTCAGAACATTTTAAGGAAATTGGAAGAGAGTTTTTTAAAAGCTTTGCTTTCTAAATGTCAGTTCTTCTGCACAACAGTGAAATTTGTAGGGTTTGAAATATCCTCTGAAGGGATTTGGATGGAACCTTCTAAGCTTTCAAAAATTCTGGACTGGCCATACCCAAATTCTCTCAAGGAATTACTTTGATTCTTAGGGTTCTCAAATTTTTATTGGAAGTGTATTCCTCAATTTTCAGATCCTGCGGCCCCTTTAACATCTTTGATGAAGGAATGCAGGTGCACATTGGAAAATTTGGGTAAAACTTCTCCAAAACTTTCATTCTTATCTTTAAAAGTTTTTTTGGGAGGCCTCTTCTCTGACATTTTGATTTTAATCTCCCTAGGACTTGTCATGTTGACAACTCAGGGTAAGCTGTAGAGGCCGTTCTAAGCCAACCAGATTCTAGGGGAGTCTTCCATAAAGCAAGTTTTTTCTTCAGGAAGCTATCTGAGCGCAAAAGGAACTGGCCAATCTATGACTTGGAAATGTATGCTATTTATTTGGGTTTTGAACATTGGCGCGCTTGGCTTGTGGGTAGTTGTGAGCCATTAAAATTATAATCAGACCATGCTAACCTATGGTATTTCAGGACAGCTAAAGATTTATCCCCACAGCAGGCTTTTTGGGTTGGATTTTTGGACTTGTTTAATTATCTATCACATTTTGGGAAAGTCAACCCTGGAAGATGGGCCAAGTCAGCGGAAAGTACAAGTGCTTTTATTAATGGACTCAAAAGGTGTGTATACCAAATGCACCTGAGACAGCAGTGTTGCTGTGAGTAAAACGGACTTGCAAGATGATGATGATGAAGGTGAATGCACACCTGAGACAGCAGTGGTGCTGTGAGTAAAATGGACTCGCAAGATGATGATGATGAAGGTGAATGCACACCTAAGACCGAGTGAATAGAGTTGAATGAGTTGATGAGTATTGGAAACAATATTGCAGATGAATGAAAACAACTGAGAGTGAGGACTATACTAACCTGAGACAGCAGTTTTGCTGTGAGTAACACAGACTCGCAAGATGATGATCATGAAGGTGAATGCACACCTGAGAGACAAATAATGACTATGAGTGAAAGTGAGTATAAGAGAGTGAAATGTGATAGGCATACCTAAGACCGAGTGAATAGAGTTGAATGAGTTGATGAGTATTGGAAACAATATTGGAGATGAATGAAAACAACTAAAAGTGAAAATGGTTGAAGTAATACATCTACAGATAGGGTTTGCCAAGTATCATCAACTAGGTTCAGCTCTTAGCCAGTCTAAGTCCGCAGCATGGTGCATGAGAGTATGCCCGGGACCTGGTGCCTCAATATTTATAGGCAATAGTTGAAATTGGAGATCTGTTCAAAGATGAATGAAATAAGTAAGTACTCAGAGTTAGATTTACACAAGTATCCAAAGAAGTCAAAATGAAAAGCATAAAAGATATGGCAAATGATTCAAGTGTGAAAAGGAAGTTCCCAGGTGAATTAGGGTAATTGCAAGGCTAGTTGAAAAGGTTGAGCGCCAGGCAGAATGTCAAAGCCAACAAGCTAGTCTGGAAAAGGGGTAATGGAGAAGCATTGAGGAGCTGTTGAGTCACCGGAAAAGGGAATCCTTCAAATGAGGGACCAGATAGGGTAATTGTCAAAGATGAGGTTTGAATGTCCACCTGAGTTGGTGTCACACATTTAGATAAAAGTTTTAAGCTGAGTATTGCATTTGAAGTTTGATGAATAAGTAAGGTGCTTTGCTGTGTTTAGCTGAGACTGAGAGGTTTTAGCATGACAGAGACCATTGGATCTGATTTTATCTGTTTATTTTTTCAAGCACCTACTCCAGATCTCACAGATTATCTTAAGCAAAGTTATGAATTGCTCATTGAAAAGGAAAAGGAGTCCTTGGATCATTAGAATGGCCTATATTGGAATAATGATAGGACATTTGTCCTTGAACACATGAGGATAAAGGTATTGCAGCTGCATCACAATTCCCCTACTTTGGGTCATCCTGGTATTGCCCAAACCCTTTCTTTACTTTTGCAATCTTTTTCTTGGCCAGGTATCTGGAAGAGCATGATTGATTTTGTGAAGTTGTGTGATTTGTGCCAACATGTTAAAGCCCAATGTAAGGTTCTGGAGGGATTTTTGAATTTTTTAACCATTCCTCATTATCCTTGGAGTGTTATAGGTATGGATTTTATCACTAAAATTTCTCTGCCAGGAGGGTTTGATTCAATAATAGTGTTTATTGATCTTTTTTAGTAAAATGACACATTTTATTCCTTGCAAGGAATCATACAAGGCACTGGAAGTAGCCAATTTATTTTGTTTGAATATTGTGCGCTTACACAGTCTACCAGATAGAATTATTTTGGACCAAGGGTCAGTGTTTGTGGGTACCTTTTGGACAGGGCTGATGACTTCCTTGAGAATCAAGAGCGGATATTCAACAGGATATCATCTGCAGCCAGATGGCCAGACTGAAAGGATGAATCAATTCCTTGAGGACTGTTTGAGACATTTCTGTTCATATCATCAAGAAAACTGGAACAAATTGCTAATTTTATCTGAGTTTTCAATCAATAATCTAGATAATTCTTCTCTTGATGTTTCTCCGTTTTTATTCACCTATGGATTTCATCCAAGGTTCAGTATTCTTACTCAGGCCTCAGGGGTAACACCTTTAGACACATTCATTCAAATATTACAGTTGATTCAAGAATGGGCAGTAGAATTCATTACTCAGGCACAACAACAGCAAGCAAAATACTAGCATGATATACATAGGGAAGATACTATTTACACACCTGGTGATCAGGTTTTGCTTTTACAAAAGTTTATCACATCCTGTAGGATTAGTTCTAAATTGGACTACCAATACATTGGTCCTTTCAAAGTAATAGAAATGGTAGGTAAGAATGTGGTCTGGTTGGATATTTCTAAGGACTACCCAACATTGCATCCCGCTTTTAATGTTTTTTTGGTAGTTAAATACATTCCTTCAAATCAGTTAATGGATTGCGGTTCTATAAATGGTATTAGGGAAAAGTACTATGATGAAGGATGTATCATTGATTGGCCCAAGCTCAGCCAAATATTGGATATTCAAAAGGTTAATAAGGGTAAGCTTGAATCCTTGTTGCATTGGAAGAACTTGTCCCCAGGAGAGGACACTTGCCCAAGATCATATCCCTAGTAGAATACAACAGTTTTTGGAACCCTTGTAGCAGCAATCAAGTCCCTTAATCTACCGTCAAGCACCCTATCTGCAAGTTCTTACCCAACTCAACTACCCAACTCAGAACTCTGAAGATTCAGGACGAGTTGGGTTGTATTCCAAGTGGAGGTACTTGATTGGATTTCAAATATTTCTTATCCCTTCTCCTATTAACCTTTATCCTTATCAAGGTTGTTCCTTAATGTCCCAAATGTTGACCTGTATTTTTTCTTAACACTTTCTGGTTCCAGGCTTGTGAATATTGCTATCTCCAATTTGTTTCTTCATTGATTCTCTTGAGTACTATTTAGGGTCTGACTATAACACCAGGAAAAATAAATTGTCACTAGACTACAGGTGACATCAGCCTAGGTTCAATGAGCTACCCATCATTAGTACAGTTGGTCTCATGTACAGCCCCTTGTAGGACACAAAGGGGCCATTGTTGCCTAGCTGGGGTAGAACCAGATCTAGAACAAAGCTACAGCCATTGTTTCTTGATGTCACTGGGTGTCAGGTGACAATTTATTTTTCATGGTGTAATGAGGTATAAAAAATTAGTTGGCTGTTATTTTATCATCTTCTTATTATTCTTATTCTAACTATTCTTTTTCTTTGTTATTCTTTAAGTTCTATTAACTACTATTAGTCTTTTATTCTTGTGCTGCAATAAAGTGAACTCACCAAATTCTTACAACCCTTTCAACGAGTTATGGGCCAGAAGAAAGACAAAGGTAATAGGTAAGTCATATTTTGTAACAAAAAGTGAAAATCTAACTAAATAAGTTAAGCATAGAGTAAGTTTATCATTTCCAGACAAGTCAGAAATTCGTCATGAGAATATAGTCAACATCTACACATTTAGAAGCTATGGATTTGAACCATGTTTACAGAATGTTCTTTAGACAATTGTTCATTATTTAAAAGCGTCGGTTGGTTGTAGTGTCAAGATCCTCTTTTCTCTTGAGCAAAATCTTTGTAGTATTGTCTTGATATTAGATCCTCTAAATTGAAACACCCCATATTTAAAAATCTTCAACGCGATACCTTTTATAAGGTAATCCTGACTTGTCTTTAAATCCGCAACTCGAAGCCCGGATAGTTAGCGAGTCTGAAGACCATTTAGCAAGTCTACCGGTCTGTTAGCTTGTCTACCTCTCAGTACCGGATCGGTGTAGATCCTAGGGCTTACATACTCCTCCTCTAGACATAAGACGACTCATCCATCTCATTTGTATCCTTCTTCTTCTTCTTATTTATTTATTTATTTTTTGATACCCTGCACTTACCTAGGACTAATCATGAGAAGGAGAAGCCAAGATACGCAGGAAAAGAAACCCTGGAGGGTTGGTCCTATTGAACTATCGACCGGTTTCCTTTGTTACTCTATGATAGTTCCATTTTACTCCGCCGCATTCCTGAGTGATTGTAGTTACATTCAGAGCCCTCGGGGCAACCTTGTACCGGTTCCCTTTTCTCTTCATTCAATCACCCACTGATCCAATGTCTCAGGTTTGTCTTTCACTGTTTCTCATCCACACCATTGTTTCCTCACTCATGATTTTGTCTCAGGTTGGCTGGTTGTTTGTCTTGCTCATTGTGCTCCATCAATGTTGGCTCACAAGTCTCACTCGTCTAAAAGGTTTGGTTTTGATTCATGACCAGGAAATATGCTTGATAGGGTGATGAGATACTGTTTACAAGCTAAGATTGTGTATGTGTACAGATACGTGCACGTCATTATTAAGAAATACATCTTCTCTATCATGATCATCAAGGTTGGTTTTTTTAAAATCTAACTTTTGGGAATATGAATATGCAAGTAATCTGGTGGACATTAGATGAAAAGTAAATTATATCGGATAAGTAAGAATAAGTTCATGAGAATGGTTATGTGAGCTTATGCAAATATTGCTTTCGTCTTTTTTTTTTCTTGATAAAAATCGGGTATAAAATGATGTTAATCGATCAGAGCATCTTGAGTTCTCTCTTTACAACGTTTCAAGAACTTCGCAAGGTCGGTGCCACCGGTGCCCAAGTGAGCCCTTTGAGGGGCCTTCTCGGCCTCTAGCCTCTGTTTCTCGAGCCAGCCATCCATGAATGCGCTTCCCTCAGGAGGAGGCTGATGGCTCTGGGTAACTATATAAAGCAGGACGACCTTGCTATGGGTGGACCGGAGCCGACCGAGGGCGGCGACGCATTCGTTGTAACTAGCGCGCAGGTGGGAGGTGGCGGGAGAGGCGAGTGCGAGAGAACGGATGGAATGAGTGGGCACGTGGGGTAAACTGGGAAAGGTGGTGATCTTGGACGAGTGTTCGAGACAGGCGGCAAGGTCGGAAAGAAATCGGCGATGGTGGGATGGCATGTAGACCGCCATGCGTGCCATGAAGGTCTCTTCGCCACTCGGGGTATCCTGATTCATCGGGTTTGAGGATGTGCTCTGGGTGGGATGTGGTCTGTGGTCGACACCAAGAAAGACGTCGATGGCATGGATGAGTGTACTTTGTCCGGCACTCGGCCCGCCGAAATCGGTGATTAGCCATCCCGACTGTTTGTTTTTCGAATCCACTACACCTTCCATCTCTCGCTGTCCGCCATGGAACCAGGGTCGGATCTGCCAGTAAAATACTGCCGGTTCGCATTCATCTCGTACTCTTTCCACTATATCCTTGAGTCGATCGATCAGGCTGGTGAGTACTAATAAACTCGAAGCGATTCGGGTGACCGACAGCGCATCAGCGACGATGGCCTCATCGATTACCAGTTTCATTAGGGACAAGCAGGTCGGTCCCAAAACCTCGACTAGTAGGGATGTCTTGAAGAAGTGCTCTTCGGAAGGGGTATTGGTGAATGTGGTAACAATCACAATGTTACTATTATTATACATAAATGGGAGCAAGCGAATCATAAATTTTAGTAGGTATAGATATATAGATAGATATTAACCACTGACTCTGGTGTGAATCCGTTGGCGGGATCGATCAGACGCCAGTTATAGAGCACGGTGTCGGCATAAGTAAGCACGGGTGGCATATCTAGCAAGTTGCTAACGGCACATAATGGGACGGCGATTGATTTTGGAACACTGGCAAATTGATTGGGGGATGGTGGATCGATGAGTTTAGCGGTGTGAACGTAAAGATGGGAGAGAAAGGCGAGGACCAGATGAGCGCGTCTTAGCTGGCCTATATCGTCCTCCAACCGGCCGAGCTCGATGACCGGGAGCTCTTGCCTAATCATTTGGCGCCATTGGAAGGTACGCTGATCGGCTTCAGCCAGGCCTAGCTGAAGCCCTTGGGCGTCATCCAAGGCCTCCTCCCACTGTGACCATGGTTCATCCAACCTACAAACGGGTGGACTGCTTGGCAGAAAGCCTGAGCGAAGACCGAGGTCGTCCTTCAGGTTTGGTTCGGAATGGACTTGGAGTCTATAAGTTTTTTCCAAGTCTGTTCCATCAACCTCCACAGGCCTCAGATGACCTGAGGGGGTATCAATTGGCTCAATGGAGCTGGTGACTACTGATTTGTAGTTATCCGAGTAGGTGGGTGGGTGGGAGAGTAGACGGGAGTTAGAGATACCCATTGTGGAGAAGATAGTCTATTGATTGTGTTTTGAGCTGGGGGATGATGATGGTCAAGAGGAAGAGAGGATAGAGAGAGGGAGAGAGAGTTGATGGAGATTTATTAAATTTTCTGGTTCTCGTACTTGTGTCTATCTGCCAGGATGGTGGTAGGGGAGGGGAGGGGATAGATTTATATAGGCAGGGGAGTATAGTACAGGCTATAAGGGTAGACCTTAGTTGGCTGTAGGCTGTAGCTGTCCAGTCCGGTTAGTGGTTGCAGGTCAATAGGTCGTTTACGTCAATGTGTTTATTTTTATTTTTTATTTCCTTGTTAGAGTTGATGGCTGGCCTTGAAGGATATTATGACAGTCTGGCTTATTATTACGAATCTCCGACAGAGCCTCCTGCTTATTTCAGCCATCACATAGCTATGACCCCCCTCCCCCCTTCCAGGCCGGGAAGATGATATATTCCTGCCGGCGTACTAAGATCATTTCCACTGCCTCGGCCGGGACATTGGATGGGCACGGCGAGATGCCAAGTTGTTAGGTTGGCTTGGGATCTGAGGCTGACTGGTGATCACGGTTGCTTGGCGATATGAAAATTAAACGGCTGGCTGGACTGTAAAGTGAGGAAGCCTAATGATTATGTCATCAAAAATTAATCAATCCTTTTTCAACCTGGATTGATTGATTGATTGATCGATCGATCGATAATCAATTACTGCCAAAAAAAAATTAAGACTGGCAGCAGCAGAACGTTGCCTTGACAGGCACTTGACTCGATTAATTTCCTTTTCATGACTTGTTAAGTAATCAAGCCGCTGTCCAAGGCCAGCCGCTGGGCCGGATCAGTCAGCTCGGGCGGCAGAATCGAACAGCATCCGATCCGATCTGACCAGCATTCCATCCGATGGGGCTGTCCAAGTCGACAAGGGGAACTACTAGCAACAAGAGTAACAAGACAATCACTCCTTGCTCCTTGGCGAAACACACACACACATTTACCAGCTTGTGTGATGTCATTCCCAATGCGGACCCTCACAGACCATCCTCCAAGTCGAGAAAGCACCCTCAAGTTAGGTTCTCCCTGCAAGGAGACACTAAAAATATTTAAGCACCGCTGAGGAGGTCGGTTGTCTTTTTGGGCAGTGGCTCAATCATGTCTCCTCAAACTGCAATCTGAAACTGGTATCCACCGTTTCTTAGCTTCAATTAATACTTTCCAAATCACATTGCTTTGGTTTTCTCTCTGCACTTGTCCCCTACTCATACTCTGGCTGTACCTTGTTCCATTTATTATGCCAAGAACTAACTTTCATCAATATTTTCCTCTATCAATCACCAGCCATCTTGATCAAGACAGATACCCCTTAGTAACTAATGTATCATACAGAGCCATTGCCTTGCACACAGACTGTGCCAGCTCAGCCTTCTCACCTGACTGTCCCCAACTCCCTTTGCATGATTTAACATGCAGGCACCAGTGCACCCTGATTTGAACAAGAGGTTCACTGCTGTGAAATCCCAGCTAGTGATTTAGCCACTGTCAAGGCTTTTTTCACTGCAATCCAGACTGCTGTTCACCGGAATGCTCAACAATCTTGGACTGCTATTCTTGGTCCCACACCTGCATCTGGAAAAAGGGGTCATCCAGCTCAGTAAAGTACACATTCTGGCTTGATTTCAAATGTGATAGAAGTTGAGTTTTTATTTCTGTAAAAATAAAAACAGATTGAAAAGTAACAAGATTGGATAAAAGAAAATATTATCAGGAACACAAGATATGACAAAGAAAAGTGCTTGTGAGATTTACCACTAGGTTTTATCAATAGATGAGATAGACAACCAATACTATGTAGAACAGGGAAGAAGAAACAGAAAACCATATATGAAGTGAAATGAAGGGATAAGTGATAAAATTAAAGATTTTTAAATGGTGAAATTTTAAAAGAAGTAGAGAGGATGAGAAGCGGTAGAGAAGACTCAAATCAAACTAGTGGCTCAGTAAGGGACTAGAGGTGGTACGGGTGGAAAGATGAGGAGAGCTGATGGAGTTTGATTTCATGTAGAAGACTACTACTTGTAGTCTATGTACATGTGATCAAGTTGTGGTAAGGGGATAATGAATAAAGTATGTAAAATGAAGATGTAAAAATTACTCAACAGAGAAATCTGATGACTGTAAAATAATAAACCATACATAGGAGAGGCAAGATCAAGAGAAAACACAAAGTAAGCAATCATGAAAAGATCTAAAAATAACAAGGGTTCTTCTGACTACAATTTTGTTATCAGGAATGCAAGACCAAGACATGAGACAGACAATAATTAATAGTTTGTGTTGGAATTTCACAGCTCATTCTCTGCTTTCTCTTTTTTTTCCACATCTGTCACTCATTTTTTCCCTCCAGCTGGATATTCATCTTCACCTTCTGTCCCACAAGATAAAAACCACTGAAGATACATGTAATAAGATAATCTGTTCTCTGTGCCAGTTCCCTGAGACCATCATACAGTCTCTGGTAGTCAGGAGCTTTCTTCCTCCTCTCAAGCTAGCAGCTTCAGCCCCCATTGAGGGCTTCTTTTTCCTTGTTCACTGCCTATGAGCTTTTTTTGTCAAGTTTCTTCTTCAAATCACTCCCCCTTTTTGGCTCAGCTTTAACAGTTTGTATCTGAGGTAATGATTACTAAACACAAGGACAAATTCCTTTTTGAGAGGAGTAAGAGAACACATATCAGAGATTCACCAACAAGTCAAAGGAAAATGATGAAACCAGGAAAAAACAATGCTCACTTGATGACAAGTGAAAATTTGAAAATTTGGTTGCAGCTCCAATCCTACTCTTCCTGTATATTTGATTCTCACTGGTGGTTTCATTTAATAGCTCCTTTTCCACTGGCTCAGATCACACTTCACTGATTGAGCTCAGTTTCCACTGGTTCTGCTCAGTTTCCACTGGTTCTTCTCAGTTTCCACTTATTCTGCTCAGTGTCCACTGATTCTTCTCAGTGTCCACTGATTCTTCTCAGTTTTCACTGATTCTGCTCAGTTTTGACTGATTCTGTGCATTTTCCACATCCTGCTCAGTTTTAACTGATTCTGCTCATTTTAACTGATTCTGCTCTTTTTTTTACTGATTCTGCTCTTTTTTTACCAATTCTGCTCATTTTTCACTTTCACTAATTCTGCTCAGTTTTCACTGGTTTCATTCTTTTTCTGTTTCTCATCAGTTTTCCCTGGCTGAGCTCAGGAGTCACTGTATCAAAGCTAAGTGCAAACTCTACTCTGGAACAGATGAGTGTTCAGTCTGACCCAGCTTATAAATGTTCACTCCAGCATAGCTCAATATTCCCCCTGGGGAAACTCAGTTTTTACTCTGGTAGCTCAGTATTAACCGTAGTGTAGCTCAGTGTTCAGTTTGGTGCAGTTCAGTTTTCAATATGGCACAGCTCAGACAATGATGTTGGGAAGAAGGAAGGCACATTGATGAGGGTGGGTATGAAGTTCCAACTGAGCTATGTACCTCTTTTAATCAAATATGAGCAGCAGTGACAGCTACCCAACACTTATATGCACAGAAGGCAGAAAGAGCTGTTATCATCAGGCACAGACTCTGGTTGTGCAAGGTAGAAAAATTAATCCCCAATTGTGTAATTCAAGGAGGAGCAGTGGATAGATGGAGGATAGATGGGTGAATTTGAACAAATTTCACTTGCCATCAAGTGATCATTGTTTTTTCCTGGTGTGAGAAGCTGTTATGAAGTTTTGTTGTGATTTTCTCACCAAGTTGGAGAGTTTCACTGTGATTTTTTGGTTGGTGAGAGTTCAAAAATAGTTGATGGAGTCAAGTGAGAAAGGAATAGAAGGTGGTAGTTGAGCAAGGTCAAGGGGAGTATTTGAGTTCAAGCAAACTTAAAGGAGTAGATGGAGGAATAGAATGTGGTAGTTGAGAAAGGTTGAAAAGATTAGAGTCAAACAAAGGCAATATAACAGTAAATATATGTGTCAAATGTGTATTATATGTCACATGTGATGTCACATAAATAAAACAAATCAACAATTTTTGCTTCTCAGTTTTGGCAACAAGATTTCCAATTCCTCATGCATATCAAACTGCTCTTTCAACTGCCTTAAACCCCTGTACAGATGGAAAAACAGAACACACAAATCAAACAGTGGAGAATTTCTTAAACCCCTTTTTTTTGGCCAGCAGGACAATTGGTATGAACTCCTTCCTATAGCTTACCTAGCTTTTAATAATTCTGTCTCTTCTTAACATGATTTTCCCCTTTATTTTCAAAATTTGCCTATAATTTCCAAGTAAATAACTAAAGAACCTAGAAGTGTATTTCAAAGAATCTGAAGACCAGAAGCTGAAAATAAAAATGGAGTAAGAATAATGATGATGAGAATGATAAATAGGATAATGAAAGAGATAGAAAAACCAACCCCAAAGCAGATATAGATAATCTGAGATGGACAACAAAGCAGAGAAAGAGCAAGGATAGTGAAACTAAGATCTGAGGATTAGTTGGAGGTTTGAGTAATATTAGAGAGAAAGGAAGAAAAGAAAGAACAAACCCTAGATATATAGGTGACAGGAAGCTATCAAGAGTAAGAAAATAGGGAGAGCAGGATCTAAGACAATATGACTAATATAAGAGAGAAAGTTAGTATTGATTATTGAAGTAGAAGATCAAGACATGCTGGGGGTGCATTTCTCACCAAGTTGGAAACCAGAAAGGCTGTCCAAGTTAAGGCTTCTCCGTATTTTCCAAGTTGCAGTCAAGGATTTGATAATCAGAGTTGGATTGAGAAGTTGAGACTGAGAAGAATATTGGCTGGAGTGATTGATGGAGATCAGAAGAGAGAGTTGAGTAGCTACACGGTTAGGATAACTCTAATGAGATGATTTCAGAGAATGAGTGTGGACCCTTCTTGTATCTAGAGCGCCATAGAGTGCACTAGCTTCAACAATAACCTCATGGATAGCTTGCTATTACCAGTGGCCAAAATGTTTTTGTCTGATCTAACATGGGTACAAGGGAATTTTTAGGATAAAATTACACACACATAAGACATCCAATGGATATATTTCAATTGGAGTTCCCAGGAGGCCCCTGAATATAAAAAGGGAAACTGGGTTTGGCTCTTATATAAAAATATACACCCTATGGGAAAGCTGGATCTCAAATGCCTGGGGGCCTTCAAAATTTATATGGTTTTAGGGACAGGAATATATTTTCTGATCTTTCCGGCTGATCTTTCAAGGATTCATCCAATGTTCTATATATTTCTCCTCCTTTTGTTTCATGATCCTCAGAACTTTCCTAATTGGTTGGGCTCCCATGCTGCTAGGTCAGGAATGTTGATATTAACAGCTTGTCCCTCTAGTCTTAGAACACTTGATCCCCTTATGACATCATTTCATCCTCAGACCTAATGGTCAGACTCTTGCTTAGATCTCTTATCTCATATCACTTGAATCTTTTTCTCTACATCTCTACAATATATAAACTTGTCTCCTTTTCTGAAACCTTGTTCTACTCTCCTTGGGGAACCTGCAAAAATCTCATGTGTTGTCTCATAAAGCTAATTTTTATTTATTACATCATCATACAAAGCTGTTCCTCCATCAACGTTTCTATCATTAGTTGATCTCAACTTTATCATTTCACTTCTTCCTTGACAAGATCTCTTTGTATTCTTATTGATATCTTCCTTGTCAAGATCCTCATCAAATACTTTCTCGACTCAACTTCTCTCCCTTCTAAAGTTTTCTCTCCCTTCCTCTCGACCATTTGCCTATTATCAAATCTACATCAATTCAATCATCTCATTAACTCAGTATCTATATCTCAAACTAAACAACTCGACCAAAAGAATACTCATTAAATTTCTCTTCTTTCAGTTTCTTTCTATTCTTTGTCTCCTGTATCTCTCATTTATTCTCCGCCCACCTAGTACTCCTTGCCTTTAGGTAAACGTTCTATTTCTATCTTGTATTTATCTTTATCATGTTACTTCATGTTACTTACTCAAAATCAAAACTTTAGTTTGACAATTCACAAGGAAAATACTGTTGGGATCAAAAGGAGGTCAAATCATTGATTGCACATTGGTCCCCAAACTTCATGTGCAAATCCCATGAATATTTGGAACAATGTTGGGGGGACCATTTGTGGATGATACCTTGGTGCAAGGGGGAATTTTGTTTGAATCAATTCATACTTACATTGAATTTCTTCCCAACAACTATGGCATTGAAAACATCCTCCTCCATTCTGAAATATTTTTTTTGCACTTTGATTCAGGTCAACAACCATGGCTGGTTGTTTCTTCAACATCAAGGCAGGAATTGGGAATTGGACCAAAAAAAGAATTTAAAAAATAAATAAAATAGATAGAATACAAAAAAACACAAAAAACAAAATAAATTAAATAAATACATTACATAAGATAAAAATTTAGTTTTATAATTTTCATACCCTCCCAATTTCCCTAGGTGGTGGTAATGTTTTTGAAGATTCTTAAAAAATTGATGGAGGTGGCTGCAACAACATTAATGACATCAGTGATAAGTTTGATGACCACAATAACTTACAGGATGTATTTGACAATAATTTTGATTACAGAAATGATTTTGATAGGTCTGATGGTTTTGATAATGGTGGCTGTGAAAATGATGATCATGGTGGGTCTGGTGTTTTTGAAAATGACAATGGTTATATTGTCTATCAAGCCTGGTTGGGCACAGGCCAAATTCACACCAAAAAAAGGCCAAGCGTGCTGGGCCAGCCCCAAAGCATGCTTGGCCAGCTCTAAAGTGAGTTTGGCACTGTGCCTAGTATTCTTGGTGCAAGAATATTGAATTGATGACTGAATTACTGAAAAGAGCCGGCACACTAAAAGAAATAAGTTCTAGAAAAGATGTAACAGCAGACAAGGTAGAAGAAAAGAGAAGAGAGAATAAAAACATCAGGAAGCATAAGAATATGTGATTAAGAGGCTTGACAGAATGGAAGAGACAATAGGACAACAGTTACAAGTGGGAACTGAGAAAGATGAATCAGTGATGGATTTGGGAGAGATAGAGTTGAGAAGATGCAATCAAGAATCTCACCAGACAGTAAATGAAACAATAGTAAAATGAGGATAGAGGAAGAAAAAGAGAAGTGAAGAGCAGAGAAAAGAGAGAAAGTAAGAAGGGTAGAGATGATGACAAGTTGAATGTGGATTGAGTGGATTGAGGTCAATGGTGATTGAGTGAAGATGAGGATAAGGAAGTATGCCGGATGAGAGTATTCAAGTGATTCAAGTGAGTTGAAGAATTGAAGTTGGTGATAGAACTGTGAGAGGTTTGTGATTCTTACACTTGGCACCCTATCAAGCTTTTCCTGGCACACTCCAAAGTTTGGGTGGGCCCGGCTCAAGCCAGGCTTGGCCACACCCAATCCAGAGTGCCATGCCTGCCAAATTCAAGGTGTCTAGCACTCTGCATGTAAAAATATGCATCATACTTAATTAATAGATAGAATTTCTAGTTTACACTTTTTAAAACATTGCTAGGCTATATTATGTGAATACACTAATTATTGCTCGATATACAGGTTAATTTTGCTTGTTTTTTTAAAAATAAATTGTTTAATTTTAATTTTGTTTGCCTTTCTTTTTTTTTTAGGAAAGAAAACATGAAAAAAACTATTCATTGGGGGGGGGATAAAATCTTCCAAGTGATTTCCTGGAATTTAGAACAGGCGCAATACAAGCGCTGAAAATGAGAACAGTAATGTTATGATTTTTCAGGGGTGATCTTCTCATCAATCACATTCTTGATTTCGGAGACAAGAGCTGATTGATTATTGGGCTCTTTGTATTGGATGAATTTCTTGATGGAGTGGAAGCTGTACTCAATTGGGTTCAGAAATGGTGAAAATGGTGGCAGGAACTCAAGCTTGATCAATTTTGAACTTTCAAGTGAGATTTTTGTTTCCTCAAATCACTTGCCTTGTTGGATGGGTGTATTATCCATGACGAAGACAGAATCCCAAGGAATTCTGGCACCAAGACTTCCAAGGAATTCCAAGGAAGAGGCCAAACTCATCTGCTCCAACCCCTTTGGCCTTGGTGCCATTGGCATTGAGAAGTTTGTAATAGTTGAATCCTTCAGCAGATAGAGCACCAATCAAAGTGATCTGTTTGGGCCTTGGGTACAAGACTCAGGACAGAAGGCTGAAATTCATTAGTCAAAAACAAAAAAAAAGTTAGATCAAATAACAGAACAGTAAATAAAAAGAAAACTGAACCTGAAGGGGCATATCCAAAAGCCCAACCAGAGTGGAGATCAAATCCAGATTTTTCAATGAAGACAATTTGTTCCCAAGGTCCAAACCCCTACAGTTGAACAAAATTGGCTTTCTTCTTGATTAGTTCTGTTTCATTCCATTCTTCTGGAATATTTGTAACCCGCTTCCATGATATATCCATATCATGGATCAGGTTACTGACTGCTTGGGTTGAAACAGTGACATCAAAGCCATCTTGAAATTTTTGACTATCTTGGGAAGTGTTGTGGTTGATATTTGGTCAAGCTCAGAAAGAAGATCTTTCAGCCTGGGTGTGAAACCAAAAGTCTTAATTGGTTGTAACTATGTCAGGTTGATGATTTAAAGTTTTTTTGTTGGTAGATATCCTGTACAAAGGATTAATCCTCAATCAGTAAGTCTTGTCTGACAGGCTTGCTCTAAAAAGGGTGCATCCAAATAAATACAGAGTATTAATAGGCATCCAAGGAGTTACTCACTTGGGTTTGTGGTTCTTACCTTATTGAAGGTAAGGTGTGGCCAATTCTTGATGGTATACCAGTAATAAACTATATATTATCCAGAATTGGGGTATTGGTGGAGAATGGGAACTGGCAAGTTAAATAAATAACACTAAGGTATGTACTGTGTTGGTGTTCTAATATTTCTCTGGGGGATAAACAGATGTTTACAAGCTGTTTATATATTATAAGATATCATCTTGGGGGAACTGTGAGCGCTTCCATGACCAGGCAGGTAAAGGGGAGCTTCAATGGGAAGACATATTCATTGAGGGATCTTTTAGTGCTTATGATGTGATTTCTACTAAGGCAGTATTATGGGACACAACATTGATCTGTAGTACTTTGTGTCAATGGATCACATAATAATATTCATATTGATTGATCAGTTATTAATATTAATAAAGATGTTAACTTATAATTGTTTTGTTTGTTATTGACACATCTTATTAGTGTTATTTATTATAATATTAATATATTCTTTTGTTCATAAGATATTCAAGTATATATCTTATATGTGAAATATTCCAAGGAT
The DNA here is from genome assembly GCA_007896445.1 of Puccinia hordei. Taxonomy (NCBI): domain Eukaryota; kingdom Fungi; phylum Basidiomycota; class Pucciniomycetes; order Pucciniales; family Pucciniaceae; genus Puccinia; species Puccinia hordei. Next base: position 208,061 of record RDRW01000125.1, read on the forward strand.
AAGGAATGTGGGTGTAATCAGAAGGAAAGAGTGACATCTGTTACTCAAGATATTTCATGTGAAAGGTTGGAAAAGGGTCTACAAGTTACGTGTTTTGTATAACAAGAGTTCATAGAGTAACCTGAATTATTCATGAGATAATTAATGGATGTATAATACGGAATGTGTATTAATTATCTTAATGAAATTACTTTAATAATTTTAAGTTATTATTTTAATGTAATGATAGTAATAACTATAATAATAATGAATAATAAAGAAATAATAGTAAGAATGATAATGAATAGTAATTATTATTATTATTAATAGTCATTAATAATACTTTGCAGTTACTTGGTACATGTCTGGTACTGTGATATGTACTCTGTGGCTGACAAAATTGGTCTTCATATCATTGGTAAACTTACTGGGTTTTCTTTTATAAACCCAGATGCTGTTGGGATCCTCCACTTTGATCCTTTGAATCTGACAATGTGAGACATTGAAAGTTTCCATGGCATTGGATACCTTCATATCCTTGGATAGTGAATTTTTGCATATGAGCTCTTGGACTTCAGGCTTGATGATTGCGTTAGGTTTCCAATCCTTATAGGTCAGCTGCTTGTTTTTGTAGGTTTGATTTCAAGCAAAAAAATTTTTGGCCTTTTTGATGGCCTTGTTTTGAGAGGTTTTTTTTCTTCAGCTTGCATATCACATCTACCAGTTCAGAAGCACAAACCTTGTTGGCTTCAATTTTTAGTTCCACTGAATCCATCTCTGTCAGAGGTATGAATGCTGCGGTTGGAACGGAGTGAGTTGAGCAAAGAGACAGATGGTCAGGGGAAAAGGGTTGGAACCAATCAGGATAGTCCTTCTCCAGGGCGTTGATAAACGCACGCCAACGGCGCACGCCAACGCCAACCCGCACGCCAAAAAAAATTGGCGTGCGGGGCCTACACGCCAAAAAGAATTGGCGTGTAGGGTCTACATGCCAAAATAAATTGGCGTGTGAGACCCACACGCCAAAAATGGCGTGTGGTTCCCACACGCCAATTTTTTTTGGCCGCACGCCAATTTTTTTTGGCGTGCGGGTCCCCCCTTGCTCACGTAATCAAATGGGAGGGCCCATTTGATTACGTGAGCGGGCCGGCTGACAAGGTTATACAACCTCGTCAGCCAGGAGGAAGTCCTCCTGGCCAACAAGGTTGTATAGCCTCGTCGGCTGGGAGGACTTCCTCCTGGCCGACAAGGTTATACAACCTCGTCGGCCAGGAGGAAGTCCTCCCGGCCGGCGAGGCTATACAACCTTGTCGGCCAGGAGGACTTCCTCCTGGCTGACAAGGCTGTATAACCTCGTCGGCCGGGAGGAAGTCCTCCCGGCCGACAAGGCTATACAACCTCGTCGGCCAGGAGGACTTCCTCCTGGCTGAAGAGGTTGTATAGCCTTGTCAGCCGGGAGGAAGTCCTCCTGGCCGACGAGGTTGTATAACCTCGTCAGCCGGCCCGCTCACGTAATCGAATGGGCCCTCCCATTCAATTACGTGAGCGGGATCCCCCCACACGCCAATTGTTTGGCGTGCGCTCCCACACGCCATTTTTGGTGTGTGGGTCTCACACGCCAATTTATTTTGGCGTGTAGACCCTACACGCCAATTTTTTTTGGCGTGTAGGCCCCGCACGCCAAAAAAGATTGGCGTGCGGGATGGCGTTGGCGTGCGCGCTTGGCGTGCGTTTATCAACACCCCTTCTCCAAGCCAAGACAATAAACCTGAGTGGAATGTTACAGCTGTTGATTGACGTAGATCACCAAGGGCTTGGGTTAATTGGATGAGGTCAACCTCTGTACTGAGAGCCAATGGTTCATAATAGAAAGATGTCATCTTGGATGTGTTTAAAGATGAGGGACACTTTGTTATGAGGTGATTTTTCGAGTGCGCTAACAAATGGGAAAAGCCTGCCGGGCTAAATACTGAGGAGGGAAGATGTCTTTCCAATCCTGGGCCCCAAGTTTGAGGGTGACTACTGAATGGCTAGTCTGTAATGTGCTAGCCACATGACATTAATGTGTTGGATTTATGGACATAGCAAGATTCAAACATACAAATCAATAGCACATAATCTAAATCATAAACCATAGTATACAGTATCTGCAGTTAGAACCGTCAGAGCTGCGGCGCATGCTTGTATATAAATAAATCATCTTCTTGCCGCCTGCGGTACATACTGTGTTTTCAAAGAAGCTTGGACATTTGAATTTTTGGCAGCAGGGGAGTTATGGGTTTAGAGAGGTTTTTGCCAAAGGTTTCTGCCTGGCTGCCGGTGATTGTGTCCCCGCCTGACTGCATCCCTCAACCAATCAACTTTGACTCCTGTCTCCATCCAACAACTCACCTCCAAAACAAACGAACAGGATGGTTTTCCGCTTGTACGCTCCGCAAACAAAAATTTCAGTGGTCCAAATTTCACTCCAAGGATTTTCTTGAGAATTCATCTGTGAATCCCTTGGATTCACCATTTCAAGGCAATCGTTTGCGCGCTGGACCAAACTGTTCAAGCAAACCAGATCAGTGATCCGTGATCCAAACACCTACGCTTCCCATGGAACGCTTGCTACACTGACCGCCAAAGAAAGTACCTTCCTGATTGAACTCATCCGGACCGAACCTGGACTATTCCTGAGCAAAATCTGCAAGCAATTATACAACTCAAGCGGAATGCTTCTCAGCACGGAATCTATTCACCATCACCTTGTAAATCAACTGTTTATCACTCTCAAGAAGGCAGAAACCTCAAACTCTTGCAAATCCCTTGTTGCAAAGTATTGATTCCGTGAGGAGATGGAGTTCTTCCCAGCGCATTGGTTAGTCTTCACTGGTATGCTTCAATGTTTCTTTCCTCTTTTCTCATCTTGATACTAACCTCTATCTTGGACTCTCATATAGATGAGAGCTTGTTTTGTGACCGCGACATGCTACGAACTTATGCTCGCTCCACTCGTGGAGGCCCTGCCATGAGGCAGATTACAAATCAGAACCCTGATTGTATCAGCCTCATACCAGCAATCTCCGTTGGTGGACTACTTGCACTGACCACAACAATGGACACTTTCAAACGTCGCCAATTTGAGGTGTTCCTTGAGTTTGATTTGGTAAGACTATTTTATCAATAGTTTATTGTTTACAATATGCTGACCAATCTTCAAATACTATTTAGATCCCTTGGATGAGTCCGTACCCAGGGAAGAACTTGGTGCTTGTGTTGGACAACGCAACCATTCACCAAGGTCCTTGAGTGGAGGAAATCTGCTGTCAGGGCAGAATTCAGATAATATATCTGCCTCCTTACTGCCCTGAATTCAATCCGATGGAACTTGGATTTGCAGCCATCAAGAGTCAACTCCGCGGGTCACAGTCCTTGACTCGAGTCTTGGACCCCCGATGGGAAATTTGACGTGTAACTGCCGAGATCTTGGATTCTAGCTTCTGCTACAGTACTTACAAGCACTGTGGGTATTGTGTTGATACCCCAGTCAATTGACACCACTTTGTTGTATGATTAGAAAGTCATTAAGTTTTTTTTTATTGCTTCTTTTTTTTATTGCTTCTTTTTTTTTTTTATTCCTTCTTTTTTTTTATTGCTTCTTTTTTTTTTATTGCTTCTTTTTTTTTTGATCACTTATTTTTTTTATTGCTCGCTTGTTTCCTCCTTCTACATTGTACTCCAATAAAAAGGTGATAACACCACCAAAACAGAAATCAATTTAAGGTCCATTGCTATGAGACCAACACAGAAGTAATATTATTGCTAAGTTGCTGTGAGATACAACACAAAAAGGAAGAGAAATACAGATGAGATATAGATTGCTTTACAGGATAGATGGTAATACTATGGTACAAACGAGCACATACAGATGGGAATGGTGAATAACACGATGGTTTTGAGTTGGGAGGGATAATGGCTAGTTTTTGTGCAAATACTTTTCATACTTTGAGACATTGTCTCTTAATTGTGCGATTATTCCATCACTGAGACCCCAATTGTGCATATGGTTCTGGGTGATACTCTCAGATTTAAACATCCTGAAGCTTGTGATATTGTTCTGGTCAAGGATGTCTAAGACATGCTCCCGCTTCAATGGTCAAATTTTCACAAAATTGAGGTAATCAGAAATTGTGTGGGAGTCCGACTGCAAGCTTGATGTTTCCACACCGTCCAATTTGGGTGATGGGGTTGAGTTTGAATGTTTGTTTGCTAGAAGTCGAAAAATTAATTGGCCCATGTTGTTTGAGCTGAAAGACTGATCAATCTTTCTTTTTTTGGAGCTGAGGTTGACATAGTTGAGGGTTGCAGGTGGAGCATTGATAGTAACACCAGCAATTCCTAAGTTCTGTTTTCAACACAGATGTCAGCAGGTGAGTGAGTCTTTTGGAAGCAGTTGAAACATACAACTAACCAGTGCTTGAGCCCAAGTCTGCATGGCTCCAGTTGTCAAGGGAATGTATTGGTTGGGGTTGCATGGATCGACAAAAACCGGTAAGTCCTTCTTGTACTTGGTGTTGGGCTTGTGTGCCTTGTACAACTTGGTGATGTGAAGATTGACGGCTTTGTCGAAGTCGCTCGGAGAGACCGGATCGGGTTCACGTGATTCATCACGGTTGTGACGGTTTGATCCAGAGGCCCTTCTAGCTGCCTCTACCCGCAGAAGATGGTTTTGAGCTTCAGCAGCTGCAGCCGCTTGCTTTTCTACGTCACCTGGGCTCTCCATTTTGAGCCGCAAACCGGCATTGACATTATCCTTGCCCAACGACGCAGCCAGATTAAAAAATAATTGGAAACAGTCCTCATCCCCAATGGTGTAGTTCTCCGATTTGTTGAACTGGGGCAAGGACGGTGATCGAAGGAGGTAAGTGGACCATGTAATTGGAGGGAAACCAGTCTGTAGGGCTTCTCGGATCAGGGGACCGGCACTTCTTAGTTGCACGTCACATCTAGCGGCCACTTTTTTGCGAAATTGATCGAAGCTTGAGTTGATGCTGAAAACAATTTTGAATTGTTTTTTGCTTGCAATTGACTTCCATAATTTCTTGTTTTTTGTCTGGGTTGCATAGAAAAGCTTGAAAGATGTTGCAAACGTCATGGTTGGACCGGTCTGGAAAGGAAATGAGGAAGGTTTCAGCCACGGTGATTCCTCATGCAATCAGAAAAAAAAAACAATTTCGTTGTCCTCCTGGGCAGTACCATTGGTAGGACCTTCGTTGGAACCTTTGACACGGGTATGGGGCTCTCTTTGCATCAGATCAATGCCTAGAGTAGCCATTTTGGGCTGAGTTGGTGAGAGAGTAGGGAGTCAGATGTGGTCAACAGGGAGCTGTTGGTTGAATCACCAACGGTTACTGCAAGTGGCAGAAACCAATCTGACCGGCAAAAACTCCGACTGAACTCAAAATATCCCATACACCCGGGACAATTTTTTTTCTTCTTTGTCCAAGGTTCAAAGTATAAGATGGGTAAACCTGAAAATAAGGTTCACGTCACGGTCAGCACAAGCACACTCGGTATTGGTCCTAATCTTGGTTGCATTGCTTGCTACTCACCTGACAATAAGGTTCACGTCACGGTCAGCACAAGTGTTGGAATGTTGTCAGTGTAACATTGTTGTGACACTTACAACTGAATCATAAAGGATCCCGATTCGTCTCACTTCTCACTTCTCACTTCTCACTCACCATCGAAGTCACTCAAATCATCAAGTTACACATCAGCAAGATCAAGATTCCTCATCATCTTCAACTCACGACTCCAAGAAGCTTTAACTCTGGATAGCCTTTGTAGCTTCCAAATTGGTGAGAAATGCAACCATCATGTATTTCAACTTCAATCACTCATCATTATCAAAAACACTAATCCTTTCTTCTTTTATTCTTAGTTACTTAATCTGATCTTGATCACTACTTACTAAAACAATAAACTAGCTATCACCTACAATCTTTAGGGTTTGTTTTCATTTCAATTCTTTCTCATTTAAAATCAACAACTGATCTTATCCTCAATCTCAGTCCATTAGTCTCTTACTACTCAGTCCATCTTATCAATTAATTATCTTAGTTAAAAACAAAACCATTGAGGGTTGGTTCTCTTTCATTCATTTCATTTCTCATCATTATACTTTTCTAATCTTTTGTCATGGTTTTTCTGGTCTTATCTTTGAGAAATAAAAACATTCAAACAGGCACAGCTTCCTTAACAAGCACACTTGGTATTGGTCCTAATCTCGGTTGCATTGCTTGCTACTCACCTGACAATAAGGTTCACGTCACAGTCAGCACAAGCACACTTGGTATCGGTCCTAATCTCGGTGAAGAGAGAAAAAGGACCGGTGCCGGTGTGAAGGTCTCTAAACTATATACACATTGCTTTGCTGCAGTAACTATGGTATATGGTTGTAGATGAATAAGATTGGTTGGATAATGAATATGGTTTATGTACTTCAACTATGTTTGTCGTTTTTTTTTTTTTAAAAAGTGTAATTTTGCCATTGGCATTGCACACTATGAATATCAATTGTTTCGGACTAGAAGTTTTTTAAGTTTGTAACAATTTGTTTGAGCACTTGGTGTTATGAGGACCTAAGTTTCTGTGAGTACACGGTAATCTAGACAATTTGATTGACTGTGTAGTGGTGGGGGTGTGATGTTTTTAACCTTCTCAGGTTGGTTTATAAATGGGTAACGGGTATTGAAAATTGAAACAGAGGTTTTTGGGGTGAAGGGGACAACTAATAAGGAGTTTGCAATTGAAGGGGGAGGCATAGTTGTCCTGGGTTGGAAGGGGTAGCGGCCAGGGGTTGGGCTTGCCGGGATTCAAACACCGGACTCGTCACTCTCTCAGGAGTGAGATAATTTATTGCACAGGGGCAACACCGAGCTTCCATGGGTGATGGTTACCGCTAGACCATCCAGGCCCTATTTTGTCTTTGTGTAAGTCCTAAAAACTAAGGCCATCTCCACCGCGTGGAGCTATCCGGGTTGCTAAATCGACTGCGCCGGGGCTCCTTGCCGCAGTCTTAGCAACCCGAGGCAGGGTTGCTACCCACCGCATGTAAAATATAGCAACTGTGAAACCTTTCCCCCGTGTGTTACCGAGACGTCTCGGTTAACACCCGGACACACTGCATTCACCTCGCTGGTTGTGACGCAGGTCACAACCAGCAAGGTGAAAGAAATTGTACATAAATTCAACCCACGCTTGCAAACAATGCCCTGTTTCATGATCATTTTTTTTTGTTTGGATCTCTGTAGGTAGGCCTCATCAAAAAGAGGAAAAAAAGAGGAAAGAAATGCAAACAATGCCCTGTTTCATGATCATTTTTTTTTGTTTGGATCTCTGTACTGGTAGGCCTCATCAAAAAGAGGAAAAAAAGAGGAAAAAAATGCAAACAATGCCCTGTTTCATGATCATTTTGTTTTGTTTGGATCTCTGTACTGGTAGGCCTCATCAAATAGAGGAAAAAAAGAGGAAAAAATTGCAAACTATGCCCTGTTTGGTGATCAGTTTTTTGTTTGTTTGGATTTCTGTACTGGTAGGCCTGATCCACTACCTTTGTTTGGATGTCTGTACTGGTGGGCCTCACCCACTACTCACTGTTTATTTCCCTGTTTGGTGTTATGTATCAATGGGCCTCTCTGATTCTACCATCATGCCAGCAGGGTATAAAGCACCCTGCCTTCCTGCCTTGCTTGTGTCTTTCCAGAAATCCAAACATTTTATCCATATTGGTTGGAATATTGCATCTGAATCATCTGCTTATTCTACAGCAACCCCTTCCATACCTATTATCCAATACCAAACATTTTATCCATCTACTCTACACAGCCAACCCTCCCATACCTATCATCCATTGAATAATGAACCATAATGGAAGTAGCAGCACCAACCTCCCTGATAGCTTTTTAGCTCAGATGATAATGAGGAGGCATCAGCGTGCTGCAAGTGCAGCTACTAGAAATAGGCTCCTAATTGAAGAAGCATTATCACAATATGATGAAGACCAAAATGTGGAAGAGATGATGGTTCCTCATGGGGGATCCAGGCTTGGGAAACAGCCCAATATTCCTCGGGACTTTGAAGCCAGCTACCAAAGACTTCTTCATCATTACTTTTCAGATAGTCCATTGTAAAATGAGGTTCTATTTAGGCGTCAATTCAGAATGTCAAGGCCAGTTTTCTTCAAGATTGCCAATGCTGTTCAGAAATATGACAATTATTTCACCCAAAAGCCTGATGCCTTGGGAAAGGTGGGTATACATCCACTTGTGAAAATCACAGGTGCTTTACGAATGCTTGCTTATGGGGCAGCTGGTGACTGTAATGATGAATATCTCCAAATATCTGAAACAACCTCACTTGAAAGCATGGACAGATTTTGCAACTCAATTGTGGCATTATCTGAGTCTGAATATCTGCGTCAACCAACAAGGGAAGACTTGGGGAGACTTCTAAAGGTTGGTGAAAAGCGTGGTTTACCTGGCATGCTTGGTTCAGTAGATTGCATGCATTGGGAATGGAAAAACTGCCCTTCAGCTTGGGCAGGGCAATTTCAAGGGAAAGAAAAGGTGTGTGTTATATTATCTCCTCATATTGTTTATTGATTCTCATTGTTTTTATCTTCTAGGTCTCAACAGTCATTCTTGAAGCAGTGGCAAGTCAGGATCTATGGATCTGGCATGCAAATTTTGGCCTTCCAGGAAGCCATAATGACTTGAATGTACTTGATCAATCTGATTTATTCAAGGATCTCTTGAATGGAGTAAGCCCCAAATGCCATTTCACCATTAATGGGAATCACTATGAAAATGGATACTACCTTGCAGATGGAATCTACCCAGATTGGTCAGTATTTGTGAATACTTTGTCTCAGCCTCAAGGTCTTGACCAAAAGCATTTTGTCAAATTACAAGAGGCTTGTTGGAAGGATGTAGAGCGAGCGTTTGGTGTCCTTCAAGCTTGTTTTGCTGTTGTATCTCGCCCAGCCACCTCAGGAACATTATGAAGGCCTGTATCATACTCCACAACATGATTGTGGAGGATGAGAGAGACTCATACCTGGATTACTGTTATGATCCAAACCCATTGGCTGTTATCACACCAGTTGAAGTTGTCCACCATGGGTGGATATCATTCTCACAGTTCATTGATAACTATCACTCCATGAAAGACTCTCAAGCTCATCATAAATTGTGGCAGGACCTTATCAAGCATCAGTGGCAACTAAGAGCAAGACAGATAATATGAGATTAAATTTTCAGAAAGAAATTTAATTGGTAATCAATTTCATTGGAATGAAAATTTATTTTTCAAGAACTTTTATTTCATTTTTATTTCTTAAAACAAAATGTTTTGTTTTTTATTTCTTTAAAAATTTAAAAAAATAAAATAATTGTGTGAAAATCAATCAATAATAAAAACATTTTTTTATTTGATTTTTATTTATTTAAACCAAAAAAATTATACAGTAATTTATCATGGTAAGAAAAGAAATACTTTTTTGTTTGTTTTGTTTTATTTAGTTGAATTTTTTTTAAAAAAAGATTTATTTATTTTTTATTTCTTTAAGAATTCAAAATAAATAAACAATTGTGTGAAAAAAAAGAAAACAAAAAACAATCAAGTGGAGGAATAATTAGAGTTTGTATGATTAGCTCTAGTCAAGTTGAGGATTTCTTTTTTTTTTAATAAAAAAAATTCCTTCGCATCTTCATCAAGACCTGAGAGGTCTTGATTCATGATTGCAATTTGGCTATTGATGGCCCCCGTCTCGGCAATTAACTTGAGCGATTTTGAATTGATGTCAAAGATGTTGTTTTGTCGCTTGGATTCGGAGACGACCCTGTCATGGTTTGATGCCATCTTCTCTCTCCATATGTTGCCAGTCATCCCAAGCTGCTCAATCAGCTTGGCCTTCTTCCTCCCAATAGGTCGAGTGGCAGTTGAAGTATCAGTAGCAATGGTTTCGTAGTTGGACGGCTGATTGTTAGGCAGCGGGGAATCGATGCTAGCGCTTCTAGGTCGCTTTTTGGTGTTGATTTTATTGGGTTTCTTGTTCTGGTTTTCAACGTAGGTGTTCCATTTTGGACAGTGGATAAGGAGATTGTAACATCAGAGGTGCTTGAAGTGAGTACCCTGGTCTTCAGTGAATAGGCAAAGAGCTTGGTTTAACTGGTCTTTGGCGGATGCTCCGCTTTGAGCATGTTGATTGACCATATTAACACAGCCTCGGAATTTGTTGATGAGGCGCTGCAAGAAGCACCATTGCGACTTCAAGCTAACTGTTGATCGAGTCGATCCTCCTAGTCCATCTTCATACGACTTGGCGACCCGAGACCAAAACATTGCGGCGTCCTGATTCGTTCCGACCAACGGGTCTTCCGTTATTGAAATCCACGAGCGACATAATTGAACGTCCTCGTGTTCCTGGTAGTTGTTGTTGTTTTTTTTTTGGCGATTTGTTTGCTTCGCCAATATCAATTTCAATTTCGTTTCCTTTTTTTTTTTTTTTTTTTTTTGAATGATCAGTGTCTTGATAATAAGAAAAAAAGAAAAAAAGAAAGAAAAAAGAAAAAAGACTCACGTTCTTGACTCAACTGAGGATTGATTTGGCGTTCCGACATCGTAGTTGAAGAGAGAGAGTTGTGACTTGAAAAAAAAAAAGAAAAATCCGACCGGGGGAGGGGCCAGATATCACACTTTTTTGCTGTGTGATATCTGGCCGATGGGTTGCTACACGAGTGCCACATCTGGCACTCCTATAGCAACCCAGGTATGGGTTTCTGGGGTATAGCAACCCCGGTGGAGTTGCTATATCCGGGTTGGGTTGCTATATTTAGCATAGCAACCCGGTTTAGCAACCCCGGTGGAGATGCCCTAACACAAAGAAAACACAATACCTGTTCTCTCCTCTCTCAACCGCAGTGACGCATCTCTTTTGGTCAGATTTGTTGTGACATACATCTCGTCCTTGCCGCAGCACGCTGAGTCCCGGGCCAAGCCGGGGATGGAGCGAGTATTGCAATCTACCAGAACATTTACGAGTAAAGATGTGCATCTCTTTAACCCGGTGAAGCCTCGTAACAGGGTCATACAGTGTACCTGTAGTACTGGGTATGTGCCTCAGGTTGGACATTCCCGACATATTTAAATACATATTTTTATTTGGTGAACAAATTTCGGAAATTGTAGGATTTATCCAAGGTTTCTTGAAAACATTAATATAAATAACATATCTATGATTAAACAATATTATTCTCAGACCTGGGAAATAAGAACCACACTCATGAAAGTGTTATCCTAAATAAAATACATATTTATTTATGCTGTTTTAAATAAATAAATCAGGTTTTCATATCCATTAAGACTTATTTATCCCTGGAGAGACATTCTCTTAAGCCAAACTGTTTTTTTTTTTTTTTTGGCCAGAATATGGACCAAGTAGCTGATGATCAAGACCAACGGGGAAATGTTGATACCAGAAGGTTTAACTACTCCGAGCCAAACATCAACGAATCAGACGAACCTCAGAGTAACATCATCAGATTTAGGACTATCTTGATTCTCTCTAGCTTGGCTTGCTTGAAATTCCATCAACTATCTTTGGCTGGGAGGTCAACTCACCATCAAACGGTCTCCCTAGGAATAACCACAGATCCAACCAGTCAATCTGTGACGAACATCAGTCTGACTATTAACCAGTTAGAGCTTCAACCAATCCAATCCCTCATCAAGCTCATCACCTATCAACTTCAAAACTCACGACCCACTGCTCTTGAACCCCAGGGTCTAGTTATTGATTTCTCTTGTAGCTCGGAAGACTACCAAGGTACTATCACCAAGTCGAACGATAAATCCAGGCTAGCTCAGTTTCACCTAGTACTTCAAGTCTTGGATCATCAACACCTCAAGTTGACCAGCCAACCAGGCCAAAAGCTTCATCCAAAACTAACAAATTGGTTCCTACTTCACACCGTCAATCTCATCGACCAAATAAGCAAATCATTCACCAAACCAAACACTGATGATTCCCTCGAGGCTCACTCCAGTCGTCTATGCTCCTTTCTATCGAAGCTCTCAGAGGAAGAGAGACAGATCATCTTGGAGCTCTCCAGACCGACCCTGACCGCCACCGAAATCAATGCGAGTCGACCGACGTTTGTCCAACACTTCTTGAACTCGAAATCTTTAGTCGAACTAGTTCTCAGATCGGCCCAGATTAATGAGAACCTCGTTGCGCTACACTGGTTCGAAAGAGCTGAGGCTTCGACCATCAAACATGATCAAGAATTTAACATGGAATTCAAATTGACCTTCAAACAGTTTGCCCATTACTCTTACCTCATATCAGAACATCTTATCAGATCTCTTCCCGAAATTTATGAACAAGGCGAAGAAAATCCAACGATATGTTTGTTGATGAGTAAAAATCCTTGGTTGGTCTTAATCATGTTTGCCGTCTCATTAACCGGTTCGAGTTATCTAAACCTCGAATTATCAACCCCAAAGAATAGGATCAAAACTATCCTAAAAAACTCAAAGGTCGCCTTACTCTTAACTTATCAGACTTACGATAATCATCAATTCAATTTTAATCAGAACATTCAACTTCCCAAGAATACTCAAACTTTAAAAGAACAATTAGAGTTTGAGAACATTATAGACCTATCGACTTACTGCGAAGATCTTCAGGACCGATTCAAATTGGTATCCAAGGAATCAACCAAGAACGATGATCAGACGAGTGATCGAAGAGTCAAAGGACCGCTAGAACTATTGGATTTGTACGAATCAAGGATCAGAGAGAAGCAACACAGGAAACCAATGGCTCGGGGAAGAGATGACATCGCTTACATCGTCTACACTTCTGGTACCACCGGCGAACCTAAACCGATCAAAATCTCTAACTCTAACCTACTCCACTTTCTCTTCAACTATTCCTTGCGGTTCCAGCGGAAAAATGACGGCCTGACTCGTGTCTTACAATTCGCTTCGTATGCCTTCGATGTCTCAGTTATGTCTATCTGGGATACATTGGCTGTTAGTCAGTCTTACAACTAGATTCTCGATCAAGATTTGAAAGCTGATGTTTTTTTTCTTCTTCTTTGAAATAATGTATAAAAATAGCATGGTGCAACGATCTGTATGACGACAGAAGAGAATCTAAAAACAGACCTGATCGGCACGATGATTAGTTTAAGATGTACGACAGTAGACCTGACGCCCACGGTGTTGAACATTCTAATTGAAGACGAGCTGTTCAGATCGACGGAGAATTTAGCTCGAGAAAGGGTGAGTGAGATATGGGCAGGGCGGGGGTTCTACTTAAATCATCTCAACACGGGCGCCGAGCCTGTCTCAGCTGATTTACGGAGAAAGTTTCTCTCAAGAGGTGTCAGTGTGTGCGTTGATTACGGGCCGAGTGAAACAACGGTAGGCGTCATAAGCTCATTGACCCTAGAGGACCGTCCGGGGTTACCACTTGACGATATTGGACGGCCGACTGGGTTGAATGAGATCTACATCCTGGAGCCTCATCAAGACGAATTGGTCCCCTTGGGTGGGGTCGGTGAGATTTGCGTAGGTGGTGGCCAGGTAGCTGCAGGGTATGCAGACAACGGACTATCGCTTGGAAAATTTGTCGAGGTCAAATTAGACCGGTCCGAGCCCACCCGCCTCTATCGGACCGGCGATCTCGGCAAGTTCCTACCGAACGGGTCGGAGAGATACGGTAGTATCTGCTGTCTCGGCCGTATCGATAGCCAAGTGAAAATATCGGGTGTACGGGTCGAGCTCGGAGAGGTGGAGAAACGGTTTAACGAGCTTGCAAACCAGCTGCCCTCCTTGTGTGGACATCGTCTCCGGACCGTTATTTCCAAGTGGGGCGGCCATACCACGCGCACGGTGGGCCTAGTCTGCTTCGTTGAGATCAACCCTCAGCTCTGGGAATTGCTCCGCCAGCAGGGGATATCTCTCACCCAGCCTCTCGTCGGCCCAGAGCCCCAGACGTTGAGCCTGAGTGAAGAAGGCGGGATGTGGTTCGACGGATTGGTCCAAGAAATTAAATTGGCAGTCCGGGATGACCTTTCGAGTGCCATGATTCCTCGATACTGGATTGCAATTAATCGGATCCCAGTTAATTATGCCGGCAAGGTTGATCGCAGAGTCTTGAACAGTTTGCTGGAGAAATACTTCTGCGACAGTCTCCAAGAGCTACCACCAGCAGCCGCTCTAGGAGTAGGACCGATCGAAAGGTTCCGACAGATCGCCTCCGAGGCTTGGAGTGTTGGATTAGGCCGCCAAAGCTCGACCAGTCGATTCAAAGATACAGACAATTTTGTTAAACTGGGCGGAGACTCGATCGGAATGATGCGAACGATTGGGATGATTAGAAAGAATAAGATCGGAGTCCATTTTTCAACTCTAGCTCGAGCCGACAACTTCCTTGCCTTCGTCCACATCCTCCAACAGCATAAGCAGGAAACGAGCAGTATTGAGCCACGGGCGAACACCCCATTCGCTCTACTGAAGCTGTTAGAAAAAGAAACTATTTTAGATCACCTGGCTCAAATCCATTCAATCGCAGCAGAGGAGATCGAGGACTGTTATCCCACCTCGCCTACCCAGGCTGGAATCATTAGTGCAAGTTTAGAAGACGAGTACACACACGATAGCGAGAAAGTCGGAATCTATTTCTCGCAGGCTGTTTATGATATACACCCAAACTTTTCTAGCGAATCGATTGCTAGCAATATGCGCAAACTCGTCTCTAATCATTCTTCTCTAAGGACGATTTTCGTTTGGCCAGATTCGCTACCCGATCCTTCCCAAGTTGTTTTGAATGACTCCAGTCCAAGAAGTCCTAAGAATGTCGATATTCTAAGGTTGGAAACAGAAGAAGACTATCGCTCCAAATTGAACGTACGGCACTTATTTTGTTGGTGTATTTCTTCACATGATGAAACTGAGGGCTTCACTTATTTTTTCTCATCGTAGGCTTACTTGAAGGAAGACAGGGATCAGAGGAAGTTTGAGTGGGGTAGGCTGAGTGTATCGATGAGGATTTTTGAATGCGAGGATAGCAACCAGAGGAGGCTGGTCTGGTCCTTGCATCATGCTCTCAGTGACGGGTGGACGTTAGAAATCTTGATGAAAGAACTAGGCGAATTATGTCGACGAGAAAAATACGAATCGAGCTCGATTCATGTCAGCCCGTCGAGGACTAAGTATAGTGAGTTTGTCGAAGCTTGGAAGAAGCGCTCAATGGTCCATCAACGCGATATTCATCAGTTTTGGAAAAGCTACCTTGATGGAGTCCAAAGAAACTCGACTGGTTCAGCGTTTATGACCACTCAGCGAAACTCTACTACATGGCTTGGTCGACAGAAACTAGAAGAGCTCAAGTTGAGCCATGGAATCACGCCGGCGATAGCGATTCGACTATGCATTGCAATTGGCTTGTTCAATGCAGGCTTAGCTGGACCAGATGTAGTTTTCGGGATGGTAAGAAGTGGAAGGGAGGTTGAGCTGGATGGAGACCGGTTGGCAGAAGAGGTAGTGGGATGCTGCGTTTCAATTCTGCCGGTCCGAACGAAGCTTTGGGATGCTCGGTTTAGGGAGATGAGCCTGCTGGAGGCGCTGGAAAATGAGAGGAATGTGGAGGCGGAGATTGGTAAGCATCAAATGATATCCATTGGCGAGTTGGGTAGATTGGTTGTCGGGCATGGCCAATGGCTGGATACGCTGGTGACCATTCAGAGTTGGGGTTCGACTGATCATAGCGAGAGACCGATAAAGCAACCACCGGAGCTGATTAGGATGCCCACAAGATTCAAGCTAAGTATTGAAGTGACCTTGGAGGAGGATAGGGATGCAATCACTATCGACCTCTTTTACGACAATCGATCCTTCGACGACAAGAGATTGGGCGCCTCGGCCGACTCGATGGCCGATGGCCTTTTAGCCCACTTGGTCTCTAGCTTCAATCATCTATCCGATTCTCATCATCATCAGTCCATTCAGTCCATCCTCAATCCATCTCTGTCGACCGAAAGACTACTAAGCTCAACTCAAACTCAATCCGTTTTGATCACCAATGATTACAACGATCGAAAACTACAGCTCGACGAGGAAACAAATCAGCCGATAGATCATAATCATATCAGTCAAGACCAAGAGGCTCGTAAGATTGCCAAGATGAAAGAAATCTGGATGGAAATCTTGGGTTTATCATCTTGCAACCCCATGGGATTGAATCGATCTTTCGAGAATTTAGGTGGTGATTCAGTTAAGTATTGCCATGAACCGCGTCTAAATCTTTTTTTCTTTTTCTTCTTTTTCTCTGGCCATGGCCGCGAGGTAGCACTGCACCAACTTACTTTGGGTTCTTTGAATGGGGTCCGATGTAAGATTTCGATGATGCGGTTGATCAAGAGAATCAAGGATGAGTTTTACCAGGAAGCAGATCATCCCAAGTGCACGGGTACAACTCCGAGAGCTTCTCCTTGTTGCATCCAAGTTGGTAATCAGGAACAGGCAGAAGATGATAGCCATATGAGTGCAACTCAAATCAAGATCCGAAATCTATTTCGGGAGATCAAAAACGGGATCAAATTTATCGACCTGGTTCACTTGATATGAGCTCGTAGCTCTTCAGTATTAGCGCTTGTTTATCTTCGATCTAGAATCAAAACTCATGGAATCTGTTTCAAATTGACTCTTTGTCAAATAAGTTAAACATAACCAACTCGTTTCTTGTCAACAGTAACCTTTTTTGTTTTAAGTTAAATGATTGCTTCTTCCTCATATGTATTTCTTCCCGCTCGCACTTCGATTGCAAAGAGAAAAAAGCTACCCAAGTATGACAACAAAACTGTAGCACCAATGTAATTTAGTAGACTCTATCCCATGTGGTACCCAATCACAGGTTTAGGTGTTTACAAGCCAAAGTAATATACATCTTTTCAACATGAGCAAGCCACATAGTAAGAGGGTGATACAAACATCAGTACTCAGAAAAAAAAATTGGATTTGTCAGACATGGCAGTTGTAATTAACCGGAATCATCGTCTTTTTTTTCAGGTGGGGTTGAGTGTAGAGGGAGTTAAGCTAAGGTAGAGTCCAGGTGCATTTGAACTTTTTGCCCATCCAAAAAAATCTTCGAGGATCCAAGTATAGATGTTTATTGAGACGGAAGATCCAACGAGGGGCCTGGGAGTCTTCGGGGATAGAGAATCTGACCATTTCGGCAAGCAGTCGTCCGACGTTATGAGCATCATCGATCCCGGAATGTTGTTGTCCCTCAAAGTCCAGACCAAAGGCCGCCATGGCATTGAAAAGGCTCAGTGAATCCGGTGGCGGAAATGGACATATACTGGGAATGTACGCTTTGAGAAGAAAACGTAGGTCAATCAATGCGATCGGTGATTGGAGATATTTGGGCAGACTGTTGGTATTGATCTTTGCCAGGAAGGTGGATTTAACGTAATGGTCGCGAAAGTCCTGGATGAACATCACCATCAAAGCAAGCCGAGAAAATCGTCGAAATTCTTCAGATTATTAGGATGTCAATAGGTTTGTATTTGTAAAACAAACGAGAGTGCTCACCCATGGCCCATCAGTCACCCACACCGTCTGGTTACCTGGGGTAAAGAGTTTCCGAGGTTTAATAAAATTCTGATCAAAATCGCGTAAGACTTGGTCGAGCGTCATCGCCTGATTAACCTCTTCCTGATGTCATCGAGCCGGATAGATATGTACCAGAATCAGAACAAAACAAAAATAGAAGAGGGAAACGGATGAGAGGGAAGAGGGTGAGACGAGCATGAAGCAAATTTGGTGAGTATATGTACTCTGCGAGAAATTGTGGTTGAAAGAAAGGACAGACCAACCTGCGAGATACCGGTGAGTTCCCTACAGAATTGGGAAAGGATGGGTCTCCAGACAGGCCTGACAAAGCGACGATATCGAGCGGCTTCGTAGAGCTCGGATTTACCGTCCGGACGGGTCCTCCATTGAAGCAAGACGACGGGCCATTCGATGATTTCGTTAGGATACAGCCAGGTCAATTGCTTCTTGGTCAGCTGTGTAGGATTATTGAGAGTCGGATCGTCTGCATTGATACACGTCGATTCAAAGTCGATACAGAGGAACGAATGAAACGGCTGGTCCTTCGGTCTCTCTAGTCGCTTGCCTTCGACGGCTCGAGTGGCTGGACTCGGTCTGTCCCCTCCAACGCTTGGATCATCCTCGACACAGTTCAAATTCTGGAAGGATTCCTCGAGGCCGTTCACGTCGACTGTCACACTCATCTTGATCGGCTTGAGGTCTTATGGGGCTGTGGTTCGCGGTCGGGTTCCTAGCTTGAGCTCTCCTAGGTCGTTTGATTAAGATGGCTGCAGCCCGCGCCTGCGTGAGAGTTTCATCAAAGTCGCCTCGGGATCTTGATTTTTTTATGGACACCCCTGTCGACAACAACTCAGGTTCTACCCCATCCTAGTTCTCTGCAAACTCATGCTTCCCGTCCCCTAGTATTCCCGTTAGCGTTCCTCAACCAAGCTTCCATCATATCCCTGCTGTGCCAAGTCAAACATCCACTTGCAACAGCCTAAACCCCCAAACTCATGTAAGCCCACCACATCAGAACACACCACTTCATACGCCTACCCCTGTCCCTCATCACTTGCATCGAACTCCCTCAGCTTCTTTTCTTAGCCAGCCATTGCCATCTACCTGCCAAACCCATGATAGTTCTCAACCCCGCACATCTTCAGTTACATTATCTAAGACTGCTCCTCCTCCAGAGCCTGTTACTGCTCCCCCCTTGATTGACATCCACACGTGTAGCAACAAAAAACAAAAACGGCTCCAATCAGTAGAGCAAGAACTCAATCCTTGTCCTAGGCATGAGCTAATGCAACAGACTGAGACTGAGCTAGCTGCAGAGGTGGCTAAGTATTCCAAGCGGTCAATGTCAGACGCTGACTGCACTTTTTTCTCCGAGTTTTTTCTCCAGCAGCGCAAGGAGCTTTGTATCCAAGCAATCAAGCGGGGTGTCTCCATGACCATGGTTGACAGCTACCTGTAAGTTAAACATCATTCAGCTTTAAAGAGTGGTGATCAAGGAAATATTAACCCAAACTACTGCAGTGGCAAGCGGACAGCAATCAGGAAGCCACACGCTTGGAATCAATTCATGAAAATGTCCAAGGCAAGGGAGATTTTTTGCAGTTATAAGTTTAACACTTAATTCATATTGCTCTTTTGTCTTGCAAGTAACACTAACCCAGCTGGATCAATTGTAGGTTCCAAGGGTGTTAAATCCAACCCAGCCATGGGCAATATTTTGGCCCTTTATCATTGGCTTTCCCCCCAAGAGAAAGTTTCTCTTGCAGAGCCGCCTCCGTCTAACGCATTGACCCCTTATGACAAGGAATCTGTAGAAAACACGGAAAACGGTCTCTGGCAGATGATATCCTTCAAACGCATGTCTGATCAAGTTGAGAACTTCATGGAACAATGGGTCAAACAAGTAAGTTTTCCATCCCACAAATCCCAAAAAAAACGACTGGCTCACACATGCTTGTCATATCATGCAGGCGGGCCACGTGGCCAAGACTGCAAACTGCAAAATGGTATTGTTTGCCATATTGAGGCACTTCGGCTCACACTTATTCCAATTCACTCAGACAACCCATGGGGTAAGTGTGTTTGCTGCAGCTGCTTGGAACGTTGACATGGAGAAACACTTTCCTGCTTGGATGCAAGCTTACCTCACTGGATATGGGGTTGCTGAAATTGCAGCCTCTTCAAAAAAGAAACGAAATGAGTTTTTTGACCATGCCAAACTTCCTCGCATCATGCCTAATCCTCTAACTCATCTCTCATCTTCACAATTAGGGGTGAAACATCAATCTGGATTGGCAAAGGATCATATGTCTCAACTAGTGGGTAGGTTGTGATCACTCCACTAACAAACAGTGTGTTGACTCTTTTTGCAACTCTTCAGCTGAGAAGACCAACAGTGCCATAACAAAGTGGCCATGGACAAATACCAACTACAAGTTGGCACTACTCAAGTATTGAGTTGTCCTACTTGCAGGGGCAAATATCCAGATGAAATGGATAAAGACCACCAGCCGGAGTCTTAACACAGCACACAAATCAATACTCCATTCAGACTTAGATCAAAAGCTCATCAAAATCATTTATGACCCTACCATACCCAACGATATAACATTGGACTATGTACTCTTGCCTGAATTCCTTAACGCCCCGGCTCCTCAACTTGGTATAGAAAATGTCCCTAACGCAAGGGTAACTGGTGGCTCTACCTCTTGCTCCCCTGACTCCAAGCAGGCACCCACACCTTTCTCTGACGCTCCTCAAGATGAAATTACCTGTAACAATGATAATTAGTTCTGACCTGTTAGCTCACTGACAACTTCCCTGTTCGCTGCCTACTGGCTTGGTTGACATGCTCCTGCTATCTTGCTGCTTGTCTCCCAATGTTATCCCTGATCTGCCATTGTACAACCTATAGATTTCCCTTTCCGTTGCCCACTGGCTTGGTTGATATGCTCATGCATTCTTGCTGCTTGTCTCCAAATGTTATCACTTCCTTGATGGTGTATTGTACACCTGCTACGTTTTATCCTCATTTTTATTCTATCTACTTAGCTCAATCATCATCCTCCCTCCTGGTGAATTTTTCTGCTGTTGCACATCTCGCTGCTTGTCTTCAAATGACCCCTGTTCTTGATTGTGTATCATACACCTGCTCCATTGTATCCTCATTGTTATTCTATCTACTTAGCCCAATCATCCTGCTCCCTCCTGGTGACCCGTATCCTCCTTGGTATTCTATCTACTTAGCTCAAACGTGCTGCTCCCTCCTGGTGACTCGTTTGGATGTCGCACCTCTCACTGCTTGTCTCCAAATGCCCCCCTTTTCTTAATGGTTTACATGTCTACTCTGTATTTTATAACTGATTGATATGCTAGCTCAAATCCCACTGGCTCTCTTGTGATTGTTATAATTTTTTACTCTTGCCCAATGCCAGATCAGATATAAACCCTCTTTTTTCAACATGAGTGTGCTTTATAACCAACGGTGGCCCAATGCCAGATCAGATATAAACCCTCTTTTTTCAACATGAGTGTGCTTTGTAACCAACGGTGGGCCGCTACGCTATTTGACCGCTAAGTGTTAGCGTAGCGGGTTTCTTTTTTCCCAGAAAATCTGTAGTGTTGGCTGAAATTACACTCCGCTACACTAACAGTTAGCGTAGCAACAAATTCTTCAAGCTAATTTTTTGTAGTGTTAGCTGGGAAAATTCACTGCTACGTAGTGTAGCAGCATCAGATCATTTCTATGCTACGCTAAATGTTAGCTGTTAGCTGATATTTTCCTGCTGAATATTAGCTGTTAGCTGATGTTTTTCCTGCTAAATGTTAGCTGTTAGCTGAAGTTTTTCCCATTACACTATGCTCCAATAGCAGTTTTTTTTCTTCTTGCTAACTGTTAGTTTCACAAGTTAACATGGCTGCTGCATAAAAGCTGTTTTTTTGGCTTCAGCAGGTAAAATCCTGCTGCATTAAAGCTGCTTGCAGAGAAATCCAATTGCTTTCTTGTGTTTGAATGTAAAACAGGATAAAAAAAATTAGAGCAAATTGAGTGAACAATCTGAACAATATTTTTTGGGTGGATTACATCCCTGCTTGTTTGACCAATAGTTGTGGTGATGTGGTTGGGCAAAGAAAAGGATGCAGGAGTGTTGAAAGTTTTTCCCTTGCAAAAATTGTCTTGTATTGAGGCTGTGATTCTTTTAAGTTAATATTTTCATGGATCCTGTTAAAGCATTTGTTTTCCAGCTTTCCTCACTTCCTTTGAGTTAAATAAGAATTTCTTCTCATTCTCTGATGGGAATTCTGATTGCTGTTCTGGGCAATTTCCATATGAGCAAGATGTGTTATTCAATTGAAATTTTTCCAGGCAGTAATCATATTTCCCAAAGAAATGAAATTATTGCATATCCAAACATTGGAAAGAGAAAAGACAAAAAAGGGACATTTTAAAAAAAAAAAAAAAAGATAGAAATTAAAAAAAAAAAAACAGAAATAGCACCAGGAAAAATAAATTGTCACTAGACTACAGGTGACATCAGCCTAGGTTCAATGAGCTACCCATTGGTAGTACAGTTGGCCTCATGTATAGCCCCTTGTAGGACACAAAGGGGCCATTGTAGCCTAGCTGGAGTAAAACCATAGCTACAACAAAGCTACATCCATTGTTTCTTGATGTCACCAGATGTCAGGTGACAATTGATTTTTCCTGGTGTAGTCTGTTTTGATTGCGGTACTTGCGCAAGTACAGGAGTTAAAACAGCATTTTGATTTATTGACTTGTGCAAGTAGAGATGTTTTCTTGCTTTACTTGTGCAAGTACAGGATCCTAATTGAGCAGAGTGGACCAGCTTTGACCTCAGACAAGGGAATTTATCACTCCTGCTATACTATAAGTAACTGCAACATACCTAATCAGTGTCACCCTCATTTTTGAGTAGGATTTGTGATGAGGGAGACATTGATTGGGTATGTTGCAGTTACTTATACTATAGCAGGAGTGATAAATTCCCTTGTCTGAGGTCAAAGCTGGTCCACTCTGCTCAATTAAGATCCTGTGATTGCACAAGTAAAGCAATCAAAAATCTCTACTTGCACAAGTCAATAAATCAAAATGCTGTTTTAACACTTGCGCAAGTATCACAATCAAAACAGCTTATTTTTTTTTAATTTCTATCTTTTTTTTAATTTATTTTTCTTTTCTTTTTTCTTTGTTATTTTTTAATTGTTTTTTTTCATCTTTTCTCTTTCCAATGTTTGGATATGCATTACTTTCATTTCTTTGGGAAATATGATTACTGCCTGGACAAATTTCAATTGAATAACACATCTTGCTCATATGGAAATTGCCCAGAACAGTAATCAGAATGCCCATCAGAGAATGAGAAGAAATGCTTATTTAACTCAAAGGAAGTGAGTAAAGCGGGAAAATAAATGCTTCAACAGGATTCATGAAAATATTAATGTAAAAGAATCAAAGCCTCAAGAAAAGACATGATTTCTATACTCCCGCAAGTATAGCGCTAAACTACTAGTTACTGCAGCACTAAACTAACAGTTAGTACACCGCAAAAGGGCACTAAACTAACAGTTAGTGAGCGGAAAAGAGTGCTATGCTAACAGTTAGTGTAGCTGACAAGAGCGCTACACTAACAGTTAGTGTAGCTGAAAAGAGCGCTACACTAACAGTTAGTGTAGCTGAAAAGAGCGCTACACTAACAGTTAGTGTAGCTGAAAAGAGCGCTACACTAACAGTTAGTGTAGCTGAAAAGAGCGCTACACTAACAGTTAGTGTAGCTGAAAAGAGCGCTACACTAACAGTTAGTGTAGCTGAAAAGAGCGCTACACTAACAGTTAGTGTAGCTGACAAGAGCACTACACTAACAGTTAGTGTAGCTGAAAAGAGAGATATTCTAACAGTTAGTGTAGCCTTTGTTCCAGCTAACACCGCTAATCATCAGCTAACAGGAAATCTCTGTAGCGTTAATGTTTTTTTTTGATGTTGCTAACGCTATGCTTCCCGCTATTTTCTTTTTTGACAAATTGTTTTTAGTGTTAGCTGAAAAACTCTTCAGCTAATAGTAACTTTGTGTTAGCGTAGCAACAAAAGCTAACATTACGCTACACTACAGATAATGTTAGTGTAGCGGGCCCACCGATGTAATGTAATTGTAACTGGTGTTTCACTAAATCAGTCTGGGAATTCTTGATAAATAAACACCCTAGTGTTATTTATACAAGTTTATTTTTCTATGATCAGGAGAATAGTTGGAGAGAGATTTTGCCTTGGTTACACATAAATTGAGTTGCAAGATGTTCATTGCATTGGCATTGCAAGAACTTGTTCAACTTTATGATTGCAGTGCCATTGAAGTAAATTGGATGAAGTGTACTTAACATACAATTGGAATATATTGTTTGGCAAGAACACAATTTGAATATATTGTTTGGCAAGAACTTGTTCAAGTTTTTGATTGAATTGGTTAAATAATGATGGAAATGTGGCTTATTTAGTAATAAAATTGAAGTGCAACATGGATTGAAATTTATTGACATTGCATTGAATGTCATATTTGGTAATTGGATGCCAGTTCATGTATGCAGTATTTGATTATTCATGTGCATTGTTATTGGGTTATCATTCATATTGCTATTATTTATGTGAATTGTTATTGTGTTATTATTTATGTTGTTATTATTTATGTGAATTTTTATTGTGTTATTATTTTTGTTGTTATTATTTTTGTTGTTATTATTTTTGTTGTTATTATGTATGTGAATTGTTATTGTGTTAT